>PVIR01022538.1:0-28030 GCA_004026965.1 Petromus typicus
GTCTTCCAATAGTGGCGTAATGGTAAGATTACAAGGAAGAAAGGAGCTGGTGGAGGGGAAATGGCAATAAAAACTGGACTCAAAAACTTGTAAGCTGGAAAAAACAAAATATTGGCTATTACTGAGAAATATTTACTTTCATGCATATTCCAGGATATTTTGGAAACAAAAGAAAAAGTAAATGTTTCCACATTTAAAAGAGCAATTATCTAAAAAAGAAGAACCAAATTGGCACCAATGTCTTCATTCAGGATACTGAAAATAGACTATCTGTGGAGCAGTGTTGATATGAGTTTTTAAACACAAATAATAATTCTACATTAACACATCAAATCAAATTCTGTTCATGACAGCAAGAAATTCAAATTTTTATATGTGCAACAACCAAAGAAGTATCACAGTCAGTTTTTCTTTCTGAAAAATAAAAAACTCATCAATGTATTATATCCAAATGAAAATTGCATTACCATAAAGATCTCAAGATAGCAAAGGTTTAGTACACAAGAAGTAGCAGCAATCAATGAAAGTAGCAGTGATTCAGTTTAAATAATAGTTGTTATTATGTTCCTGAAATATGTGGGAATTATTAAGAAAGAATTAGTGAAAGAGAAAGGACATAATGTAAGATAAGATGAAATACAATGTAAGAGAACATTATTAAGAGTGCAGGTTCCCAGGCGTAAGAGTGACTACTGTCTCTTTGTAGCTATGATAATCAAGGCCAAATTATTTAACCTCTGTGCCTAGGCTTTCTCTTCAGTACAAGGAGATTAATAAGAACATCAGCTTCATAGAGTTATTTTGAAAAATAATTACAGCGGGTTTCAGAGTGTTTAGCATGAAGTGCTTAACAACCATTATCTATTAACATCATCATTATCACTGCCATTATTATTATATCATTGAGGGGGACAAGGCATAAGTACTATTTAATTTTTAACACTGCTAAAAACCCAAATTTTGAAATGTTCAGTTAAATTATGTAAGCCAATGGGAGAAGATTTGAAATAGTTTAGAGAATTTTGAAATCAGTTGAAGAAAAAACAAGGACAATGGGGGGATTAATCCAGCAAATTAAGCAGGATGACAAAGACAGAACAAGAAGTTTGCTTGGGATCATTAGAAACTAAGTTCTGGACAGACTGAATCCAAGGGACTTAGATAATTTAAGAGAGAAAATGAGATTCACACATGTAAATCATGAAAACATTTCAAGAAGGAGGATTAGGGAAATGTGCAGCTGAAAGACTGGGTCAAATAATTTGCTTTGTCTATGAGGATGTTAAGAACGAGCCTGACGATCGCGGTTGACTGAGGCAGTGTCTAGCGCCCCAGAATCATAGAGAATTAGATCTTTAAATCACTCTGCCTGGGAACTACTATACTCATAAAAGAATAGATTAGTTTTTGTGAAAAGGAAGAAACTCTCATACATTGAATAGTATTTTAGGAATAGGACACAAGCCATGGGACAATGAGACAGTTGTTACTTTGTACATACAACAAATACCTATTGAATACCTATATGTCCTAGACTCTACAACCTAAATGCTGTCCTAGACTCTGCAAATGGTAGAGGAGAAGACATATCATCCCCATGGGACAGTAGTGAAGTCTTTTCTCACTCTACAAGAGGGGAAAACATCTTTCCAGATAACCAATCCATGAGCCAAGTGCTGGCACATAAGGAAACCCTAATTTCTTTATTTACTTTGCCAGAGAGAGATTTTTTTTAAAATCAGCATTCAGTATGTCTCAGGATATAGAACTGTTAACTATGTTACAATTTGTGTCCTAGAATCCTGCGCATCTGAGTGGGCTCCCTCCTATTAGGAGCATGTACTACTGACTCACTATTCATTCTCCTTAGGTAAGTAGGAGCAAGAAAAGTCTGCAAATTGTGGCTGACCTATGTGGGAGAAAGTCAGAGTGCTTCTTGAGAGCGTCTTATGTTAGGAGACTTCTGTCTGTGTGACTGTATGCACTTCTACGACTGTGCTACATTTGTGTTCAGAGCCAGAGCACAGCAACCACTTCTCATCCATCACACTGAGTGTGTGCTAGAAGCCCCTTAATTCAGGATTCCATGTATCAGCCTTAAAGATGCACTGCAAAATAGGACTGGGGACTGATGCAAGGAAATCTCTGTTATTAAGCACAGGAACAGGGAACACTAAATCCAAAGGCAGGCATGGAGTGCATGTAGAAACATGAGCTCTGAGGAGGCTCCCAAGGAGGCTGCCTAAGCTTGTTAACATCCAGTAAGAATGGAATTACATACAGAATTTGAAGTATGTGTGCAGAAGAGAAAAAAAGGAAGTATGAAGTCATTTTTCTCAGAATATTAAGTTGGAGGAAGTCTATGTGGATTGTGGAAAAATGAGAACCTAAATTTATAATAAACAGTCTGCTCAATTTTCCTGGAAAATCAGACTGCAAAATATTCCATTAAGTGGATACATTATGATGAACTTAGCTGTTCCCTGATGGTTGAAAAATGATATCATTTCCATTTTTACTAATACTATACTATGACATTTTTACTAATACTATACTATAACATTTTTGTTCATATACTCCTATTTCTATTATGTTTCTATTAAATATTACTGTATACCTTTAGGGCAGATATGGTTGTACAATTTAAGAAGGAATGTAACCTGATAAGGTTTATATCTTAAAAAGATAGTTCCAATGAAAAGAAAAAAGAATTAAGAATAGGCAGACTAAATAGAAACCATTAGCAATAATTCAGGTACAAATAATAATTTTAGAGCTATGGAATTGTCAGAGACTCTGAAGAGAAGAATTAACAAAACAGATGTTAGCATAAATGTACTAGAGAATGTGAGGGAAGCTGGGGTAATTCCTTGAATTCTGTAAGATGAATTTATTGAATTTAGAGCATGAGACATCACAAGAGTATTGGGAGGTGGGTTGGGAGGTAGTTCTAGGGCAAGATAAATATAAAGCGGAAGGCATGGTTGTTATTTTTCTGCATATAGGTGATAATTGAATAATATATTCCATATGTTATCATTAGACAGGAACATAATGCATAAAAAAGGTAAAAAAAAAAAAAAAGGCTAGATGCCTGGGAAACTTAAAATAACATGGGAGGGAACAGAAAGAAAAAAACTATTACTTTAAAGTAGAAGTGAATGATCTGTAAACACTAAACTATGATGTAACCAGAGAAACCAAGGGAAAGAGCTTTGAAAAGGAAATGACAAATCCCAAGGTTAACAATTCCCAACAGAGAAAAGATTAGAAAACAAGTAGCAATTCCTGTTTCCCAATGGCATAGAATTAAGTTTTTGGTGAGAAGGAAAATGTATATTTGATTAACACACGTGTGTGTCTACAATATACATATATGCTATATACATATTTCCTGTCATAATTTTACTATTGACTTATTTTATATATTTAGACCACATTACATATATTTATTCTTCAAATAATGACTCAAAGTTTTAAACAATGTATAAATCTAATCCTTTTTACTAGGATTAATTTTTCATCTTTTACAGTATCTCATACTTTAGTGTTTTACTTTGTTATAATTTCATACTTTATTATAATTTCTCACTAAATTTAAACATTGAGTTTAAAATATAATCTGGAGTACCTAAGAGATACTTAATGCTACTGAACTCCTCACTGGACAAATCAATGAATCAATGACTTTAAAGTCTTCATCTAGACACAATAAAGCTACTGTGCTGCGTAGGCTGTGAGCACTCGTGTAGCTACAGGTGATACAATTTGGATGAATGACATAGTAAGCATATATTTCATCACTTTTGTGTCAGTTGCTAAAGTAAGCATGCTGCACACATTTCTTCATCTAGCAGAATCTGTACCTTTATTTGTTCTCTTCTTTCTGTCCAATAGATGAATACTTCCTGTCTCTCCCTAAGGCCAGCTGCTTCACTGACGGACACAGCGGTATGCTCATTGTTGCAGCTTGTGTCTAGATGTCCCTCCAAAGCTTCATGTGGACACAGAGAAGATTTTCAGAGGTTGTTGTATTTGGAGTGTGTGATGCTGGGATGAAGGATGTATGATTGTTAAATTAGTCCACTGAGTGCTTTGGCATAATTCTGGGATGGATAATGGGAAGGTCCATTCTGGGCAGGTAGCCTGAAGAGATAAAAGGCAGAGTCAGGCTGCCACTGTTGCCCCTTCATTACTTCACTGCTTACTGCCTTTTGCCTGCCATGAACTATTTTTCCTCTGCTACACCATCCTGCCTTGGAGCCAACCAACTATGAACTGAAACCTCTACAAACTGAGCTGCAATAAACCTTTCTTCCTTTCATTTTGGATGCCAGGTATTTTGTCTCAGCAATGAGAAAGTAATTAAGATACTCATAAATGTTTAACACTCTACTTTCTTGGGGTAAAAAAGTCCAGATTTATAATATTGCTGATTTATATAGTGTAAAAAGTTCTATTACTTTCTGTTTCAAGCTACTTGTATGATGTTATTGAATGTGGAATTAGGAAAGGATGCTAGTAACTTGCTCCTAGAAGCCTGCATAAATGGCCTGAAGAACATTATTGTATGTGTTAGGTTCCACTATTTGTCTTCACCCAGGACATTGTCCTCAAAATTCTGACTGGTTATCTTTGAAAGATGTTTCTCTCTGTGTGAGCTTGTTTAGCTGCCCGTGAACCCTATTATTTCACCCACTAAAAATGAAAAACAAAAGCCTACTTTAGCTCTACTTCTGTCTTCAGTTACTATGCTATTTTGCTGCTCTAGCTAAGCCAAAACTTTTGAGAGTGTTGTACATACTTGTTAACGTAGTTCTTCTCATAAAATTCTCTCTCACAATTAGACTTTGCTCTCACCACTTCACCAAAACTACTCTTTCAAGACCAGCAATGATCTCATTATTACTAAGTCTAATAACTAACCCAACATTTAATTACATATTAAATACAATGGAGTCAATATATAATTCTTCATATCCATTTACCTTACCACCAGTATTGCACACTTAGCCTCCAACACTATTTCCCTTTCATGGAATATCTCTGTTTCCACTGACCACCGTTCAGTGGGTTCTTCCTCGTTTCCTGATTTTATAATGCCAAGGGACCTCAGGCCTTCGTCTAGAGACTTCTTCCTTCAGAGATTTGCTGTATGCCTTTAAATACCATTTATGAAAAGATAACTCCTAAAGGTCAATCTCCAGCTCAGAGTTCTCCTCCAAATTCTTGACTCAGATAGGCGGCATAGTTTTCAACATCTACACTCAAATATCAAACATTTATTGTATAATTCTCAGACTCGTGCATCTGCTCCTGCCCACCCCCCTCTGCCCCAACTGTAATGCAGACCATCCTAGCTAGTGCATCCTTCCCATCCACTGCTCAAGCCAAAAATTTGGCCATCATCAATGACTCTCCTCTCTCACATCTCACATCAATCTTTAAAGATCTAAGTTCAAAGTACAATATATCTAGAATCTAATCACTTCTTTCCACTTTCACTTTGAGGATGATTTCCCACCTAGACTTACTTTCTAACTGGTCTCTCTACTTGTACCTTTTTCTGTTTAATATTCATTCTCAGTACAATAGACAAGATAAATCTCTTAAAATTTAACTGACTTTATGCCTTCCCCTGTTGAAAACTACTTGGTGGTATTTCATCTCATGGTGAAGAAAACCAGGATTCTTAGTACAAGGACCAATAATGACCCTATGTTAAACAGGCCTCTGAAATTCTCTGATTTTATCTATTTCCTTCCCCCCTGCTTATGCTGCTGAAGCTATACTGGTCATCTTCCTGACATTTAGTAAATAAGTGTAAGTGTCGTTGAACATTATGAAGGCCTCTGTATTGCCTGTGCCCCACAACTAGACTTCCTCTAGGTATTTGCCTGATTTCATCCAGGCTATTTTTCAAGAATGCACAAATAGCACTTTCTCAGTGGCAGTTCCCAGCCCCCACAGTCTCTTAATCTACTCCACGTCTCCATAACACCTGTAAAGTACTGAAAAGTTTTATTTGTTTGAATTGCTAGGGAAGAGAATTTTTTATTTTGTTTCTCAACATTCTCTAGTAGTTAAAGCACAGGCTTGCATCAAATAGTCGAAACATATTTGTAGAGAATGAATTATATGATTTAATTCTAAAAGTGCTATGAGGTGGATGTTGTCAACTTCTTTATGTTACATATTAAGAAACAGAAACATATATATAGATTCACACTCAGAGAGTTGTTAAGTAGTGGAGCTCAAATTGAGATGTAGGCTAAACAGAACAACTACAAATTATTAAGCGTCTGAACTTCATTAAATTATGAATCTGATTTCAATAGAATTTTTTTCATTATATTAATAAAATAGTTATGTATAATAATTGTAAATAATATTTTTTAAAGAGTAAGGAGATTAGAAAAATATTCTAATTATTTAAAATAAATCTGACAAAGTTTCCTCCTGTTAAAAATTAATGAAAATCATCTTACTAAATCATGGACATCTTGAGAATATTTCTTAATTAATATATATATTTAGGTAAAGAAATTTTCCATTTTGTACCTGAAAGCTGAAACAGGACGTCACATACTAAGATGAATTTGTACTGGCCCAATATGGGTCAAAACGTTAATATCAGCTTTCTCCTTTTTATGAGGTACCATTTCTCTATCAGATATCCAGATAGTAAAAGAAACTGAAGAAAAGAATGAGTTTAAACCATGAAAGATCTCAAAAACTGAAGAACAGAGATGCATGCTGTATCAAAAGGCCATAGGGCCAATTCAAATCTAGAGATGTGGGAGACCAGGTTTTATTCATGGGATGAAGAAAAATATAATATACAAATGGTTTGGAAAGAAAATTTAGGAGAGAAATTGAAGGTAAGGACAGAGATAGTAAGCTTTTCTTCCACACTAAGAAACAATGAAGTTTTTAAAAATATAATGTATGTAGGTATGTGTGTGTGTGACTGTAGCTGGAGACATAAAAATTAAAGCATAAAATTGTGCCAGGCTTCAAAGTTACACATTTATTTAGATATTTATATTGTATCCTTGTTTACAAAAGGAATGTATCACATAGCCAGTCAATTGGATTTTAGGCAGCCTTTTAGAATCATGAAAGCCAGTGGTGAGGTATGTTATAGAAAATGAGACATAGCATTGAAGTCAATGAGAACTGCAAACCTAAAATATATACATGTGTACTTAAAATAAATGCAATTGGAACCAGTCTAGGTAAGCAAATGAAGTGAATGTGTGTGTGTGAGAGAGAGAGGGAGAGAGGACACCAATTTGTATATTTGGAATAGAGGACTTGATACAATGCAAGCCACCCTTATGTACTGATTGTCCTGATTATACAGACTTCCATGCACTGAGTCATCATAGTCTAGATTTGCCATTGCTCATACAGAATGGTTTATGTTATGTGGTGGCTGATAAACCCTAAGATGTCATAGCAACTACAGATGTAGAGGACAGGTAAACTGACAAACATTGAGCTATCATACTTCATTCTGATCTGCCGATATGTTTAACTTGACATACCGGACTGT
Organism: Petromus typicus; assembly: GCA_004026965.1. NCBI lineage: Eukaryota > Metazoa > Chordata > Mammalia > Rodentia > Petromuridae > Petromus > Petromus typicus. Next base: position 7,559 of record PVIR01022538.1, read on the forward strand.
GTGGTAGATGTAGAGTGATGCACAATGCTCCACCTACCATAGTAAAATGTCTACCTGCTTCATAAAAGGCTACTGAGATGCCAAGGCAAAAGTCTATCAGTGCATATAGGCATAGAGATCTGAGATGACATACTTTGGGCTATTACAGCAAATACATCTGTGCCTGGGGATGCTGCTCAGTGGTGAAGTGCCTGGCTGGTAAGCATGAGGCCTTGAGTTCAATTCCTAGTATCAAAAAAAAAAAAAAAAAAAAAAAAGAAAAGGCAAATATATCTATCATACTATGAGAGAACCAGACACACTGGTTCCCTACAGTATTACATGGTTCTCAAGGTTGATAAAAACTTCAAATGTTGTGTTAGCATCCATATAATTTGTTGTCATGGTGTATGTAGGCTACTACACCGAGGCTTTCACAGTACACATTCACACACACACACACACACTAACATACTTTGGGTTGCCAACACATATATAGAGCCATGATAGTGCACATAGACAAACATGTTGGGCAGCTTGCATTACAACAAGATCGTCATGATATTAGCATGTTGATATACCTTAATGGTCATAGTGTTTATAGATTCCAGCATGAAGACTATTAACTAAACTAGTCAAACAACCTCTCTATTTTATGCCTTGATGACGTATACCTCTAGCTTGTACATCAAACAAATGTAGAGTGCTAGTATAACTGTATTCAGCTCAAGCTGAGTTATAAATTGCATAACTGAACTGAATTCTCTCCGTTTCAAAGAAAGTAATTAAATAGTTGAACAATTGTTTTCCTTTTCCCAATATATTACAGGAATATTTTTGTTTGCACTTATTCTTCTGTCACTTGATTTATGCATATTTGTTACTAATGTACACAGATGTCAATAAGCATATTTTGTCTTCCTTAACAGATAATTTGGTCTTTTACACCCATAGTATACTTTGTTTACACCAAAAAAATGCAATATTAATCTCTTGTTTCTCAGGGCTAAATATATTTTAGTATTTAAAGGAATGATTGATAATTCTAAAAAATTAACTGTCAAAATAAGGTAACAGAATATATATATTTAAATATGTAAACATTAAGATATGGACTTAATATGAGAAAATAAGTGTAATGTAAAATCACTTGATTTATATAATTGATGTTTTATGAGAATCTAATACAATGCAATGAGATCAATAATACAAATTATAATATCACATTTACTAAAGTTTCTGACAAGGTGACCTCACATCCTGCCAGCATGACCACTGGATGTGTTCAAATGTGCCTACAGCATTTATACCTCTATTTTGGTGGTTAAAATCTGGTAAAAATAAGTGCACTTGGGAAAACTGGATAGTCAAATGCAAAGGTATGAAACTAGACCTCCAACTCTCACCAGTCCCAAAACATCAGTTCAAAATGGGTACATATAAGACCTGAAACCATAAAACTCCAGGAAAAACCAGAAATCCTTCAGAACATTGGTATGGGCAAAGATTTTCTAAGCAAGACCTCAAAAAGCACAGACAAGAAAGAGTATACCAATAGGATTACATTAAACTAAGAAGTTTCTACACAGCAGAGGAAATAATCAACAAAGCAAAAGACAACTTACAGAATGGAAGAAAATACTTGCAAGCTATTCATTTCAAAAGGTATTAATGTCCAGAATATATACAAGAAGTCAAAGAGCTCAACAGATAACAAGAACAAATAATATTCAATTTTAAAATAGGCAAATGATCTGAATAGACATTTTTCAAAAGAAGAAATACAAATGGGCAATAAATGTTCAAAAATGCTGAATATCACTAAACATTAGGGTACTATAAATCAGTCATAGAAATATATTCTCACTCAGCTTAAAGCAGATATTATTTTTAAAAGAACAAATGCCAGCCAGGATAAAGGTGAATGCTGATACACTTGGTGAAAAAAAATTATTATAGTCTTAAGAAAACAATATTGAGAATTTCTCAAAAAGGATAAATCACTGTACTGTATGATCCAGGCATCTTGCAATGGACTATATGCCCAAGGAAAGGAAATCAGATCTATAGTCCACAGGTTTCTCACAATATCAAATCAACTTACATGTCTATAGACAGGCGTGATTAACTGAAATAAGCCAGACAAAGAGAGACACTTTCACATGGTCTCACGCATATGTAGAAACCAAAAAGTTGATTGTGTAATAGTAAAACTAAAAATAATTAGAAGAGAAGATTTTGAATATTCTTAAATATAAAGAGACAATACATTTCTGAGATGGTGAATATGCTACTTATCTTGATTTGAACATTATACACTGCATGCCTGTACCAAAATATCCTGTTGTTGCCCATAAATACATACAATTATTATGTCAGGTTTTTAACAAAGCATTTCCTACCTAGAAGCACTCCAGGTACCAGCAGTGAGCAGGAGATGAGCTCCCCAAAGGTGACCACTGCCACAGGAACCCCTGGGAATAAAGCCACGAAAGGTTGAGGAGGAACAGGTGCACTGTGGACAAAGACACTTGGGACATGAGTTTGTTAAAATGATAGAAAATCCCACAGAATGTTTGATTCTTCCGTGTCATACATCTCCTATTTGTAAATATTCTCTAACTAAAAATTGGTGACTACAATACAAAAACTTTGAGACCTCATTACTGACTTGTTATTTTATCACACTCTAAATCTTTAGTATGTGTTTGATATAACCAAGGATATTTTGTCAGTCGCAACGATACAGATATATGAGCTGGAAAGTGACGCAGCACATTCCTATCCTCCAAGCCTCCAGCCTTGTTTAAGGTTTTCCAGATGTTCCAGTTAGAATTGTGTGTTACACATACTTAAGACCTTGGAGTCACGTTTCCTCTTCTGTCTTTTGATCGGGAATAGTCCCATCGTCCTTCATTTCCATGACTTTTAAAGATGGCAGACCAGTTATGATGACTCTCCATTTTGGCCATGTCTCCTCATGATCTGTTTCAAGATACATAATTTGGGAAATCTATCATGGAATAAAGCTGCTTTTGTTACTGAGGCCCAACACAGAGCTTTATTTTGTCTCATTACTGCTGATATTCACTGATCATTTGTCGATGATAGATGATTCATGCCACCCTTCTGTACTCTAAGGTCTCATTTTTTTTTTTCCTTTAAAGTTAGTAAGTATATTGTGGAAAGGTATTTGAAACAACATAAACATCCAGTGCTCATCACGGTTCATTTATTCATATCATAATCAATTATTGTTTTCTTTGATGGATCACAGTCCTTAACTAATAATTTACTTGATGCGCAAATGTGATGACGTTCAAATGGCTCCTGTTTCCTTTTTTGTCTCACCATTCTTTAAGTACTTTTTCCTTATAGTATTTAGAAGCTATCTATGCGCTCTATGTAATCTTCCCTACTGAGGTGAGGCCAGCTACTGAAGCCTCAGTGGACAAAGCCATGCATGCATGTATTCATAATTTCAGTAAAATTTCAGTATTCATAATCACAGTAACCCCTACATTTCAAATTCTACATTTATAGAAATCCATGTGTGGCTAGTCTCTGACATGTCATGCCAGAAAGCACCTCTGTGTCAATGCCCTTCATACCACTCTGGTACTGACATGCTGTGCCAGGCTACTCCGACACATAAACACCCTCTTCTCCCTACTCCAACACTGGCACCTATAGAGACAGTTATTCTTGACTAAGTTACACATTTGGGATACATTATACATTTGAGATATGATCTGACTAGAGTGGTCATAAAGAAGGAAATTCTGAACTTTTGTTTTTGCTGGGAAATGGCACAGGAGAATTTATGACTAATATATAAAGACAGGCTACTTGCAAATGCCTCCACTAATAGCTACATTTGATTATAAAATATGTTGAGACCATGCTCTCATTTAAGAACTATGGATCTCTTGACTCATAAAAACAACTTTTATGAGTCTTTTTATGAGGGCCTTTTGTGTTAGATCCCGGTTATACACAGTAATGTCCAAATGATGTTTATTGAATAAAGTGATTGGCATAGACATTGAATTAATGGTTATTTCATGATTCTTTCTCTGTTCTAGGCTGCAAAGAGAATACAGCACTAAGTAAGACATATTTCTAGGACTCTAGAAGATAATTTAGAGGTGGTGATAAATATGTAACTGCTTTCTGATATAAAATATGCAATATAATAGAAACAATGAAGAAATACAAATTATTTATCTACTAAAACTCTCTTGGTAAAAGTATGATTAGAACTGACAAAGGAAGGGCTACTTAAGCTTTTCATGGGCAGTGAAGAGAAAGGAAACTGTTTCAGATTGCTGTAGGAGGAACAAGGTGTGAACCCCAACTCCCCCTTCGCCCCACAAAAAAATAAAAAGGAAAAGAAAGTACAAATATGTACACTAGGGAATAATGCATAAGGGAAGTGTCAGGAGATGAGCCTGGAAATACAGGATTAAACAGGAGATACTTCCTACAATATTAGTTTAGGAATCATATTAATCTGGTTATCAGTGACTAAAATGAACTGATCAGATACTACAAACAGACAAATAAATTAAAATTAATTTACTGAAAATTAATAAATTTACAGTAAATTAAAATTAATTTACTGAAAGATATCTGAGCTAAGAACCCTAGGGGTTCTAATTGTGAATCAAAGAGCTTCATAATAATGAACCATCTATGAATTTGCTTAAAAGGAGGTACACAAATGCTAAGGGAAATCATGACTGTATTGGTAACTTGTCATATTTGATTACAAAAATTAATAAGGATATTGTATGCAATATCTGCTATGGCTTGGGTATAGTTAAAATATAACTCCCCAAATCCTGTCTCAGAAGCTTGGTCTTCAATGTAGAATTATTGGGAAGAGGTGTGGAACCTTGAAGAGGTGAAAGCCCTGAGGTTTTTGAGAGTACAATCCTTAATAAGGGTCAAAGTAGTTCTCTGGCCCTAGCCCTGTGGTAGTTATCCAGGTAGGATTAAGCCATGCCAGGACTGGCCTTACCCATATCTGTGGCTTTCTGTCTGGCTAACTGCTCACTTGCTCTTATGTGTGTTCCCAACATTGCCATGCAGTGACACAACCAAGTAGGAACATCCTAACAACCTGCATCATGATTTTGGAGCCCAGCCTCCAAAACTTCAGACTAATAAACTCTTTTCTTTACATAGTTATCTTGTGCCAGATACTTTGTTACAGTAATGAAAAGAAGATTAATACAACAACCTATGTTGTTATTCTATGTCAAAATTTTAAAAAATAATAGTCTATAGTCTCAGAAAAATTAAAGGGGATGTATGATCATTGGTCAAAAGATCAATAAAGGGCCTGGGATTTAGCTCAGCAGCACTGTGCCTGCCTGGAAAGTTCAAGGTCATGAATTCAATCACTGATATCACAAAAACAAACAAAGAAAAGGTGAATAAAGAGATTTAAATATGAAAAAGATACTAGAGTATCCCTATAAGGAAGTTGGAGAGGGTCTTACTACAGGTTATTTGACTAGTTGATTATGAATTTTATTTTGAAGCATACCTGGTAACAGATTCCTAATTTGACTGACAACACAATAAGAAGTAATTTCCCCCTCAAATATCCATCTAATATTCCTGGTTGTCATCTATTATTTAGGGGGACAGGCTACTTCAACCTTTTGTTTTCACTTTTCTCTAGGGCCTCGGTCCTCAAGATTTACCCAGAAGATAAAATGCAGACACAATGACACCATTCTCCAAGATGCCAATTCCAACTGAGTATTTAACCACTTCCTTCTCTAGAATCAGCAGAGAGCTTACAAGTTCGGGGCTTGAGTCCCTCAAAACTGACCTCACCACAAACATCAGTACCTGGGTTACCACTGACGCCTTCTGGCTAGCTCTAAGTCTGGAGTTGGCACAATCCCTCCTCAGCCTTGATAATTTGCTAGAATGACTCATCAAATTCAAGGTGGTAGTTTACTTACGTTACCCTACTATGACTCAGGCAGAGTGGAAGTTGGGGAGAAACATGAAGTTTTCACCTCACCTCTGAGTGCATTGGATGTGGCCACCACACCACAACTTTTTTTTTAGTTTCTGTGTATCCATATTTTTTCCTTTCTATTGTTTATCTAAAATTGGATTCCATTTTAGTTGCACAGGGTTCCACTGCACAATTCTGGGGCATCTTTTGTATAGAAGCAAGGCAGAACTTGCAAAACTATTACATGGCAGGTCTAAGGATTTGTTGCAACTTACTGAAAAATAGCATGAATTAATTCTCCTCTGGCAACCTGGAATCTTTTTTTACTTTACTTATGAACTCAGCTACAGGATTGTTGTTTTGTTTTTGTTTTAATTTTTTAGTTTCTCTCTTTTTTTTTAGTTTCTTGTTTCCAAGGTTTCTCTACACAAGCTTGACTGACACCATGGACTGACTAGCTCGGTCTCTAACTGACCCCATCCCCACCCAGAGATCATCAAGAGGGCTAAAAGTTCCACTCTTTAATTATGGTTAGATCTTTCTACTGACTAAACCCTACCATTTCATGCCCAAGCTATGTAGACCCCCCACCATTAGCATCCAAAAGATACTTAGGAGATCACTTAGGAGACTCCAAGACTTTTCTGAGCTGTGTGCTAATCAAGGCAAAGACTAGAACACAGAAGGCTCTCTGGCTCCGAAGCATTTCACCCTGGATATAGCATGCTTGATTTGAGATCATGTTCCCTTGAGGAGAACTTGGCTTGTGGTCACATCTAATTACAATAGGGGGTAGACAGCACGGAATAGGTATATACCCTGATACAAGAGGAAATACTGTTTTTTAGCAGTTCAAAGTCTTTGCCACAGTTCAGTGATATAACCTGTCTGAATTAAAGTTATCTCAGTATATTAGTTGCTGTAATTAATGATCTCTGTTCCTATGACCATACTAAAATTATACACAGAGGTTACAAACTGACAAAAAAGATCCTGTAGGGCAGGAGATCTAATTCAGTGTTTCTGGCACCTGCCTTGCAAGCACAAAATCCCGAGAATTACATCCCCAGTAACCACATAGGACAATGCCGGGCATGGTGACTCACACCCACCAGCAATCAGTACCACACACCACAATGTGGGCATGGTGGCTCATGCCTGTAATCCCAGCCACAGGCAGGAAGATTGCTGTGAGTTAGAGACTGAGTTCAGGACCAGCCAGAACTACAAAGCAAGACCTTGTCTCAAAAAACTAAAAACAAACAAACAAAACAACAACAACAATAACTACAAAAATAAAACAATGATCCTGTAGCTGAATTCATAAGTACAGTAAAAAAAGATTTCAAGTTGTCAGAGGAGAATTAATTCATGGTATTTTTCAGTAACTTTGCCACAAATCCTTAGACATGCCATTTAACAGTTTGCAAGTTTTTCCTTGCTTCTATATAAAAGATACCCAGAATTATGCTGTGGAACCCTGTGCAACTAAAATGGAATCCAATTTTAGATAAATGATAGAAAGGAAAAAATATGGATATAGAGAAACTGAAAAAATAAGACAAGCCTAAAATCAAAACCTTCACTGTATTCTCAAAGAAATTAGAGAACAAGTATTATTTGAATTAAACATCAGTGAAGAGATTAAAACATCTAAGTAAAATAAAAAGAACCAATAAAGAGGGGAAAGGTCATATCCTAGAAAGTTGATTTTGCTAGTTGATCCAACATTTTCTTCGAAGGCATAATTTTGTGAGAATAATTAAAGAACTTTTGCGAAGAACAATAATTAAAGAGGACACTTGCTCAGCTGATATAAAAGTTATCATTAAATCTACATAATATGGTATGGTATAAAAAATGAGAGCAGATGAATAAGAACAGTATGGGGAGTTCAGCAGCACATTCAAGTACAAATATTATGTTAGTATTAACACAGTGACATTTAAAGTCTGTGAGGAAATGCTTGATTATTAGAAAGATGGATTTTGAGTATTTGCCTCTCTATTTGGGAGAAGACAAAGGTAAATCTCTATAACACTTGAAAACGAATTTCAAAGGCCTGATAGTCTAAAAGAAGAACTTTAAATCATATAAATATTAGAACAAACCGAGTTATACTTTGTTATCCCAGAGAATGACATGAGACTGACAGGTCATGAAGAAGGTTGACTAACAAAAAAGCTCAAGTTTACTGCTTAAGAAATCATATAAAATTATAAGATAACAATAACAAGCATTTTGCCAGATACACACTGATTTGTATTTGGAGAACTCTTTGGAAATATGGATCATCATTTAAAATAATGTCAATCTCTAGTCCAAATTTTTCAGTTCTAGGAATGTGCATAAAAGAAATATATTACAGATTTTTGTGCAATATTTTTCCTTAAAACAATTTTGTGCAGTGCTGCTCATCCAAATGGAAAACTAGGATAATCTAAATACCCATTACTAACTGGTGGTTAAATAAAAGATGCCAGGTGTACAAAACGGAAAACACACAGTTCCTACAGTCAAATGAAGGCCAAATGTCCTGTGTGGTTCACCGTATACTGCTAAAACAGGTGGCCACTGCACTCACAAGCAAGACTGCTAAAATGAAAGGCAGCAAGTGCCCAGTTCAGGAAGGAGAAGGAGGAAGGAAAATAGTTTTCACATATTAGCTGGCAGGGATACCTGTCAGGACTTTCAAGAGACACAGAACCAGTAGGTTATACACCTGTGGAGAAAAATGCATTTTGAGGAATCAACTTCTGCAGTGTGGAGGCTGACAAATCTAACAGCTGCAGGTCACCTGTTAGACTGAAGAGTCGCTTCAAGTCTGAGAGCAGCCTTCCGCCATCTTCCCTGCTTCCTCCCGGCAGAGCAGGCATTTGCCTGATTAGCTGAGGCCACACCACACTGCAGAGTAATCAGCTTTACTAAAGTCTACTTTAGCATCTAGAATAGCATCTGGCCAAATATCTGGGTATTGTGGCCTAGAAAATGTGTCATATAAGATATTGCAAGGGAATAAAAATGGTCTATTTTAAATGTTTTTGGTATATATAACAAACCTCAATATTATTATACTGTGTCATCTAGTAATTCCATCCTTTCATGGTATAGTCAACAGAAATGCATATGATGATTCCCAAAGGACATACACAAGAATGTTCATAGAAGTGCTATTCATAAGAACTACAAACTGAAAACAAGAACTAAGCCCTCCAAAAGAGCAAAGAATATTTATTTATGTTGAGGTGTGGTCACACAATAGAATACTAGGTAGCACTGAGAATAAGCACTGCCCAACTACAAGCAGCCATATGGACATACATGCCTCAGGCACATGCCACTGAGCGAAAGAAGTCAGACATGCAGGCACACATTTTTCTTATTGTTGTGATCATTATTAACTTATTTAAAAACAAAATTAATTTCTTCTTTTGAAACCCACCATAGTCACAGGAGTAACTGGAGAGGGGCATGTGTGAGTATTTGGGATGCCAGGGATCTAATGGATCATCTTTCTAATTGTTTATATCTTGGAACTGTTTACTCAAATTGGTTCTGTTTGTGAAAATTGATTGAGATATACAACTGTGGTATGTACCATGTTACATATGCAAAGAACACATCCACAAAATATTTTGAAAGCAGAACAACATATTTCTCTAGCTATTAATACAGCTCTGTATCTATCCTATATCTGTTAGGCTAACAGATATGGATCTTAAGGTTGTTAGATCAGAAGTCAAATTGTAAACCTGCTTACAGGTTAAGCACATGAGCTCACAGAGGCAGACGTTGTAGGGACTCACAGAAATAAAAGAAGCGCTTTCACCTTTTATTTTCTGTATCACTTGACTTAACCAAATATCAAGCATGCACCGGTGCTCCTGCCTTTCTTAGGGGGAAGAGTGTAGACGTTATTTCCAGCACCTCACTATTCAGGAGTAGGCATAAAGTGTCATAATCTTACACAGTTAGTGTTCTGAAACCTTCATTTTCATTCAATAAGCTCTTTCTAATCAGCAAATAGAGTCCATTTTTAAAAGCTGTATGAATTCTTATATCATAATTTATTTTACTAGTACATTATCGATGGACATTAAAGTTGGTTCACATTCTCACTACAGTAAATAGAGCAGTAAGGCACATACATCTCCATCAGCAAATTCCCAGAAGTGTGCTATAAAATACAGTATTTTTACATTTTAATGTCTACTGCTATGTCAGCTTCCCAGAGTGATGTGATTATTTCACCCTCAACAATATTCCTCCCTCATAATTGCAAATTTGAGTTTGTCAATAATTGTAGTCTTTTCCAGTTTTATTAGGAAGAGACTATTCACATTTCATTACAATTTATTTGATTATTTGTGAGATTAACTATTTTTCAAATGTCTTGTGCTTCTTTGTTGATATACCTTAGAATGTTATTGCTCATTTTTCCAATAAAACATTAAACATTTTCCTTATTGATTTTTGAAAGCTCTCTATTTATCTGTGGTATTGATTCTTTGTCTTCACTTTACTGCAAATAATTTTCCAATTTACCTTCTATCTTTCAACCTTTCATAGTGTTTATTTTTATACAGAAGTCTCTTTTTTTTCTCAAGTAGTCAATTTTCCCAATTTTTCCTATTATACAGTATTTTCCAAGGCTTAAGAAAAACTTTGAATGATCTTTTCAAGCAAAGAGTATAAAAATACTCACCAATATGTTATTACTTTATGGTTTTAATACAATATTTGGTATTGTATACACACAATATTTTGTATGAAATAGGAATTTGGATTTTTTTTAAGTGGCTAGATATTTTCGTAATTTCATGTTTGTCTTCCTTGCTATGTTAATTTATTTTAAGCTAATCTGACCGGACATAAACTCATTGTGTACATCTAATTTCAAGTATGAAGGCAAGTCAAATTTCTCAGGATTTTATTTTTGTGTGTGTGAGATCAAACTCAGGACTTTGTGCTTGCCACACAGGAGTAGTGCCATTGGACCTATTTGTTTACTTCTTTGTAAAGTTTTATGATTTTATAATTGTCATCAGATTATCTATAATGGGTTACTTTTTCATTTTTATAGTAAATAATGCCTTTCCCTATAATATTTTTTAATTAGGTCTTACTGATACATGTAAGATATGTTGACTTGGGTGCATTAATTTGGTAACCAGTTATTCAATCCATTCTTGTGATTATTTTCCTTGGGTTTTATTGTTTTTATTTCTCTACATATTTATTTATATGTTTTATTTCACTATCTTATGCAATAGGACTGTCTAATAATTACGCTTTTGCTTATTTTTCAGATGGGGCCTTGCTGTGTTGCTCTGGTTGTGCTGGAACTCGTAGCTAGACCCAAGTTGTCCTCTCATCTCAGGCTCTTGTGTAGCTGAGCCTACAGCAATGTGCCACTGTATCTAGCTTCATGACTGTATTATGTTAACGTGCAATGAAAAAGGGCAACAATCACGACAGACATTCATGTCTTCCAATTTTAATAAGAATGGTCCAATGTTAACATAAATATTGACATTCGGTTTAAATTTAGATATTTGTAAATATCTACAGATTCAGATGATAAACATCCATATGTATCCATTTCTAGAAAATAACTACATATGTAGGTAAATGTCTTAATATCTAGGTAGGAAAGACTTTATTAAACATGTCATGGTAGCAAGGAACAAAGGTATGAAGTTAACAATATGCATTTTCCCTTATTAAGGCAGATATCACTGCTAATTAATTCATCTGTCAATAGCAGAAGCCAATATTGAGCCTGTTAGGTACTTGGTTTAAAACGCTTGTCACCTAGTATCAAGATGACAAATTAATTATAATGAATTTCCATCATAGTTTGGGAAGAAATTTCACGTAGTCATAGACTTAAACATCAGGTCTAAATCTGTTTTTCCTCATCCCATGTATTTTATCATTAACATCTGTGGACTTCAAGATGTTTTATTCATTTCCAGGGTATTGTACACAATATGAACTATACCCAAAGGATGTATCTTATGGCAAGAGAAGTACAGTGATGGGTTGTAACCATACAATTTTCTAGTCTTATATTTTCCATCACTCAGAAGCAGCTGACTTGACAGAAGAACCAAATGGGCCTATAAAAATTCAATAATGGCAAATGAAGGACAACCCCATGATACCACTCTAACATTCTTTTCAGGCATCAGCATAGATGTGTGATGCTGTTTCTCCCAGAAAAATACATGGGGTTAAGAGGCAGCAAGTAAAGGCAGAAGGTTTTCTTACTTCTGTACCTCTAACCCACTCATGAAACTGCTTTGCCCTGTTGTATCTTTCGCTTCCTGGGGACTAGGGATCTTCAGTAGTATCTAGTATTTCACATTTCTTGCTCATTTCCTTCATAAGACTTCTTCTGAGTGTGCCATCTGTCAACTACGGTTACATATTCTTTCACCAGTAGCAAGCAATTTCTGAACCTCAAGGTTGATATAATTTTCACTTTCATCAGAATGCCAAACACTAGTTTCCCTAATTCACTGAAAGAATGGCTTAGTTCCTTAACCACTGGGTATAGTGGTGTTAAGCCATGAATGAGCAGAATCACTTTTCAACGAGGATCACAATGGAAGGGCTGTGGTGCTTCCAAAACACAGCTCTCCATGTGTGCTGTTCTTGCTCTTACTTCTGTGTGAGGATTTAACATTGCTATGACCTAGTCTAATTCCCTCTCCTTTCAGCAGAGACATTTCTAGTGGGCTGTGTTTCAAGAAAATCCTTAAAAACAAGGACTCAATGTATGGCCAAAGTGACTGGTATCTATCCTCAGGTCTTGTTTCATTTGGTTGAATTCTGTCTGTTTGGATACACACAAACTAAAGCTTTAGTTCCTCAGTTACCCTAGCCCCATTTTAACTATTCAACAGCCACATTTACCTAATGGCTTCCATATTGGGTAGGACAAATGTAGGACATTTCTATCATCATAGGAAGATCCAGGAGACAACACTGGCTTAAATCACAGAAATGCTTAAGCACTGTATAAAATGAATAGAAAAAGTAGTTCACTGGATTATTACTTTTACTAGTTAAAAGATTTGGGAACAAAATTTTCCTTGTGAAAGGGAATGGTTGTCCATTATATAATTATTTTTCTAAGATGTAATCTATTGGTAAGAAAGATGTAGGGCCAGAGATTTAGCTCAGTGGTTCTGGTACTTGCCTTGCTAACGCGAGGTCCGGAGTTCAATCCCCAGTAACCACATACAACAATGCTGGGCATGGTGACTCAGGCCCACCAACAATCAGTACCACATACCACAGTGCTGGGTGTGGTGGTTCAGGCCTGGAATCCCAGCAATGGGGAGGCAGAGGCAGGAGGATTGCTGAGGTCCAGGCTGAGTTTGGGACCAGTCTGAACTACAAAGCAAGATCCTGTCTCAAAGAAAAAAAAAAAAAAAGAATGACATATTCTATATAAAATAACGACACAGTATCTGAATTATGGGACATTTGTATATCATTAATTAATTACAATATTGTAAAACTTTCATGTATTGTATCTATTATGTACTTTTTAAACTTTGTGTTTTTTGCATACATTTCTGATTCTGAATGTAAACATTCATATATATATTCTTTCACTTGATATATATACATATATGTATATATGTGTGTGTATATACATGCATATATATGTCAACAATTTTTTCTGAGAATAGGGAGTAAGGTGAATGTCTGGCGAGGTGGTTCACATGTGCAATCTCAGCATTTGAGAGGTTGAGACAGGAGGATTGCTGTGAGTTCAAGGCCAGCCTGGATTATATAGTGAGTTCAAGGCCAGCATGAACTACATCTCAAAAATCCCATCTCAAAACCAATAAATAAATAAATAAATAAATAAAAGAGTGGGGTCAGTTGTACAGAAAATATTCATTTACTTTAAATATATCTGTGCATTTTGAATTTTTAAAGTTAAAACTTTGTTAAACAAAAATATATAAAGCACAGTAAATAATAAAATACAAATACAGCTAAGCACCACCTAGAATTAATAATGACCTTTCAATTTTTCCTTTGTAATTTTTAAACAAAATAAACAAAAATTACTTTATCCATCTCTACTGCCACCTTTTAGTCTTTAGTCACAACCGTCCTGAACTTAGTGTGCATCCATCCAATTCATATTAAGTCAGAAATACACATATGCCCAAATGTACCTAATGTCCATAAGATTTGTTACCTCTTAGATGTTTTTCAGCAACAAATTAGCCAGGGCTTCACAGGAGCAGAGCATCATACTGACTGTAGACTTCTAGAGGCAGGTTGTAAGCCTCATACAGCACAAGGACTGCAGCCTATGACATGTGCACCTGCTGCAGGGCACATCTGCCTTGATACAAAAGATGATGCAGAAACTGATGATTAGATACATCAGGGTCAACACTCATTTTTGCTTAGATATTTTAAGATTCAGTCATCACAGTGATTTCACTTTTGGTGATTCTAATTCAGTTTTTATTTTTAAGATGAGTTTTTGAACTGAACTGTCAGTATTTTTCACTTTGTAAATACTATCAATTGATTTTCATTCACCACTATCTTTTTACTCTGATGCCTAATGGTGCAATGCATTAATTTTTTCTGGCATTTCACATACAATTTAAAGGCCAAGAAGAAATGTGTCACTATTTTCATATCAACTGCACTATCTGAAAATAATCAAGATAGACTTTTTACTGTGGATTCAGATGATTTAACCTTGCAAACAAGTTTGTAAAAATATTTTAACATATGTTTTTGTTACTGATGTATCACAAAATATGTTCTAAATTATTATGACTTTAAATGCTCTGACAACGCAAGTTTTGTAGACATTCATATTGGTAGAGATGTAAGATATTTATATTGTCTCTGTTACTCTTGATAGCTGTCTATGTGGTGATATTTTTTCCTATGCTGTAGTTTTGAATTTTGTGCAAAAGAGCAGTGGATTCAAGACTTGAAGGATTTTAATCTAGTTAACATTTGAATCAATCCTAAAGAAAAATTATATAAAATTAAAATCCAAAATTTCTTATAAGAAGCAAAACCAAAAATGAGAAATCACAAATTATGACTTTTCAAAAGCTGACAATAATAACAAATATTACAATTCCCATAAAATAACCTAATCTATTATCACCAGTCTGCCATCCATCTTTAATATTTTCCCTACATTTTTCCCTCTGGATGCTTCTTATTGTTTCTTCAAATGATAATGATTTTATTGTAATTTTTAAGAGAGAAGACAGCTCAGTCTTTCCTTGAGGATGGTTATGAATTTACTTAATTGTACCTCATAATTTTGACAATATGAAGCTTCTGCCAGCTTTCTTTCTGTCAAGTGATATTTTTTAGCTTCTCCTAAGATGCATTTTTACCATTTATAATTGAATTTTTGGATAATAAGCTATTCTTTAAAATCAGACAAAATAACTACAATTAAGACACACCCAAAGTCGATTCAAATGATTTCTAAAGTAGTGCTGTGCAGTGAATTACCAAGTTGTGTCACCTTACAGTGATCACACTAACTTATTGCTGTGATGGAGTTAGTCGTGCGAGCACGTGTTTCACACGTTAACATGTGTTCACATGTTAGTTTTCAACTGAGCTACCATTTCTCCTGGATCTACCAGGTGACAAGATCTATTATATCCACTATGATGACATCTAATGTATTGGGAAATTTAAAAAGTGACTTCAGGGAAAGTTGTACTCATTATTTGTCATGCCTTCCCAGGTTTTACCTTACAAATAAAATAAATCAATACATTTTATTTCAAGCAATTGTGATATCCATATGATAGATGGAGATGACAAATTCTCATGACAAACAAGAAAGCTTTACTACAGGGAAACTTGACCTCATGGGTCCTACCCATCCACAACTTACCCCGTATGCAGATCCAATAAGCACAGGTGCTCTCACATAGTACTTCTTTCCTTGAGGTCTGAAAAATAATAGACACTTCAGGAAGTTAGGAAAGAAGAAATATCACCAAACATCTTGAAGGCAACTGAAACCAAAAATCAGTATGGAAGCAAAATCATCACAAAAAATATAAGAAGTATAAATCAAAACCATCACCACACATGCTGGGATAACTATTATTAAAAAAAAACCCAACAGATTAAAGTGTTGTTGAGGATGTGGAGAAAATGAGATCCTTGTATACGTCAGTGAGAAAATAGACCGATGCATCTATTAGGGAAAATAGTATTGATGTTCCTCAAGAACTAAAACTATTATATGATGCAGCAATTAGATTTTTGGGTAAATACAAACAAAAAAGAAGTGAAGTCAGAACCCTATAAAGACACTAGCATCTGTGTCCCACTGTTCACGTTGCACTGTTCACAGAAGCTATGACCTGAAAACAACTTAAATATCCTTCAATGGATAAACACACAAAGAAAATGTAGTATATGCACATGACAGAACATTGTTCGCCCTGTATGAAGAAGGACATACTGTGTTCAGAACCATATGGATGAGGTTCAATGGCAACGAACCTGGAGCTCATTCTGATGGATGAAATCAGATGCAGAAAGAAAGTTACTGTGTGATGTCACCTGAGATCTAAACAACAGCAACAAAACAAATGCAGAACAGTAGCCAGTAGAGGCGAACAGAGAACAGAATGCAGAACAGAAAAACATTGGTTAAAGGGTACAAAGTTGTAGTCAGTAAGCTGAATAAGTTTAAAGAGTTAATGAAAAATTTAGTGTGAATTATAGTTAATATATTGTACACTGCAATTTGCAAAGAGTAGTTATAGGTGTTCTTAACATAAAATGATAATTACATAAGATACAGATAGGTTAATATGCATGCTGTGGTAATTTTATCTACTCTATGTATATCAAAACATCATCTTGGACACCTCAAATATATATAATTAAGAAAAAATAATTTTAAAATCCAGGCACAAACACTTTATACTCAGGTTTTCTAGCAGCTATCTGATTAGCTTTATGATGTTACACTGTATATGAGTTTTCATAGAGTTATGAAATTTTAGAGCATTTAAGAAGGTCTGATACATTCAAAGTGATCCTAATTAGATTTAGAAGTGTTTGCTTAAGTTTGCAATCAACATTTTAATGTTTTGAGAAATTTAATTTGTTTAGTGCATAAATTTATTACTTTATGTATATGCTCTGTAAATATTCAGTTGAATGTCATTAATATTTAAATAAATTCTAGATGCTTATGATTAATAAATTAGAAAGTAAATTAATTATAAAATAGTGTTTATTCTTCTTCCCAAGTAGAAATTCTTAAATATAAATTAATCTCACAAAGATTTTAAGTCATACCTGTTCTCACTTGTTTTCTTGAAAATGGCTGATTAATTTTTGGTCCTTAATTCTCCCATAAGAACTTCAGAGTTAGCTTAGCAAATTTGTAGAAGTACTCTGTGGTTATTTCCACTGAATTATACTGAATCAACAGATTTAGAATTTTCTTTTTATGAAAGCATGTAGAATTTCTTCTGCTTTTGGATTTAAAAGAAAAATCCAGTGTCTTTCTAGTTAGGAAAATGTCTTGTTGGATTCAGTAATAACTGAAAAAAATCTGATGTCAAGTTTATTCTTACAAACTTGCATATGATTCACATATCGTTTCCTTGTCAGACTCGCAATTTTCAAATATTTCTTCCCAACTCTGGGTTATTTTTTTCATATGCTAATCCTGTCTTTGGAAACACAAAATTTTTAGTTTCAAATTCATCTACTTTGTCTTTTAGTCTAATTCATCTACTTTGTCTTCAGTCTTTTGTCTACTTTGTCTTTGTCTTTGCTCTTGTTTTTATTGTTTCAAGAAAACTACTTAATCCAAGGTCACAGAGATGATTTTTCCTAGAGAAGCCTGGATAATATTGTAGCAAATCAGTTGACAATAGATATCTAGTTTTATCTGGGGACTCTCCATTCTACTGATCTCCATATCTACCCTATCTATGTATTGCATAGTCTTATGATGTTAAGTAGTTTCCATCAAGAAGTCTTGAACTTTTTCCTGTGTTCATTTCCAAGTATTTTTATGTTATTATATAAAGAGAATTATTTTATTAAAGATTGTCATCTATGAATAGAAATATTATTAATGTTTGTATATTGTGTCCTTCAACTTCTTTAACTTGTTAGTTGTAATAGTTCTGTATGTAGGTGAGTTCCTTAGAATTTCAACATATAAATTCTTCCATCTGTGAATAGAGTGTTTATCTTCCACTCTCCATTTCTATACGCATGTCTTTTATTTATTTCTTCCCGTTAGTTTCCTTGGCTAGATCCTCCAGCAAAGAAATAGCAAGACTTGATATACTCTGGCTCTCCTTCTGTCTCTGTCTATCTCTTCCTCTTCTTCTTCTTTCTCTTTCTCTCCCTCCTCCTTTCTTCTTCCTCCTCTTTCTCTTCCCCTCTCCCACCACCCCTCCCTCTGTCATCTCCCTTCCCCCTCTTCTCCTTCTGTTCTGGGAATAAAATCCAGGACCTAAGGCCCTCACATGATAGATAAAAATCTATCCCTATCTTGATCATCTCTTAATTACACGATATCGCCTTTAATCTCTTTGTCTTTCTGGATTATGTTGTATCAAATTTATTTCTTCCAAATATTCAATCCTCTTTTCAATTATATCTACTCTAGAGTTTGTATCATTGTTTTGCTTCTTACTTTACTCACTATATATATATATATATATATATTTTTTTTTTTTTGACAGGGTCTCACTTTGTAGTTGAGGCTGGCACTGAGCTCAGCCTCAAACTCACATCACAGCAATCCTCCTGCCTCTGCCTCCCGAGTGCTGGGATTATAGGCGTGAGCCACCCGCCCGGCACTGTGCTGTGTGGTACTGGTTGCTGCTGGGTGTGGGTCTCCACACCCAGTATGGTATGTGGTTACCAGGGAATCGAACCCGGGCCCTTGCACTTGCAAGACAGGTGCCGGAACCACTGAGCTAACTCCCCAGCCACATACTATATTCTTAATTTCCAAGGTATTAAATTACTTTCCTAAAATCTTTACCTATTTTAATCTTCTCCTATTTGTTACATAATTTAACTTTGTATAATGGAAAGTTTGTCTTCATTTACTTTTTGAGTACATTCAATACAATGATTTAAAAATAATCTGTTCTACAAATATAATTAATTTCTAATGACTTATTTTTCATTTGTTCATTCTGGTGTCCTTTTTTTTTTTGAGACAGGGTCTTGCTTTATAGTTCAGGCTGGGTATTGATTACTGGTGGGAATGAGTCACCACTCCTGGCATTGCTGTATTGCTGTATGTGGTTACTGGGGATTGAATTTGGGTCCTTGTACTTGCAAGGCAGGCACCGGGACCACTAAGCTAAATCCCTGGCCTTTGATGTCCATTTTAATATTAAGTTCATAGCTTTCTGAGTTTTGATTTGGAAGCTCAATTTGAATGATAGATATTTTCCCTTCATTTTTACTTTCTGTCTTTTAATCTGTACTTACCTTTCAGATCTAATAGTTTTGAAAATCCCCTGCTTATTGTCTCGTTCTATACTGAGTAGCTACTGCCCCACTGTGATATTAGGAACAGCCATATTTGGCTATAGGGTCCATGGTGACTTAGCTGTGTTCATGTTTTCTTGTTCTTCTATCCTTATATCACTAGGGAATATAGACTAGCAATGTTCAACATCTTAAAATTATTTCTTTCTTTCTATCCCTTTGCCTCATTAAAAAACTGAACAATTTTTGTTCTTATTCTTGATTAGTAGCACATTATTCAATTCACTCATCTTCTGCTAACTATTGTTCATGAGATGTTTGTCCCACGCTAATTGTTTTTGTAGGATCTGTATTTTCCCTCTCGTAGTAGTAAAGAATTTTTCTTCATCTTGGATGTTCTGCAAGTTTATAATGAAATGTCTACATACAGAGAAATATCTTTACAGCTTGTTTGTAGGAGTTCATTGTCCATTCCAGGAGAACTCATATACTTTGACATTTTTAAGTTTTAGCTCTTTACATGTTATTTTTATTCCATCCATTAGATTCTTTTGGGTTCTTATCTAACTAACATACATCAGGGCTCTTAAAAGCCATTCCACAATGGAGACATTAAATTCCTATCCCTTTCCATTGTGCCCTGTGAGGGATTTGAGCAACATGTGAATGGTCAGACGGTGGACAGAAACGTGCAGGAGCTGCAGATGCCAGTGGTGAAAAAAGAAGCTCGGATTAGTGAGGCATGTCGAGTCTGGCTGTTGTCCTTCCTTGTTCCCCACAAAAACTGCCCAGTCATGAAACAGTTCTTTGCCCAAACGAATTTTCTTCTGTCTTTTCTCTTCTTACAGTCATAGTCACTTCTATCTGAAGTGAGAGTTCTCAGCTTCAGTCCTACGAGTCAGCTTAACTCTGGGTGTTCTCGGTTGAGTAGCCTCTTGCCCTTTCAGTGACTAATCCAACTAATAATTCATTCCTTATGCTGCCATCGTCAC
>PVIR01022539.1:0-28119 GCA_004026965.1 Petromus typicus
GGATGGTTGCAGTGGCAATCTGAGTTCAAACCTGGAGCTTCCCATAATAAACTGAAGGATGGGTCTTCAGGAGGTTAGCGTGTGGGAGAGAGTTCAGCGAGTTTCACTGAAGTGGATATTTCTATGCAGATACAGGGCTGTCGGGAAGCTTGGCCTCTAATACTGCTCTCCAAGTGGGCTCCAGATCTCTAGGACAAAGTCAAAGCTCTTGATTGGTGGGGTGGGATTTCCTTGCCTATTGAAGAGGTTCCAACATGTTGGGGGAAGAGTTAACAGTGATGGTCATTTCGTGCATTAAAAAAGGACATTTGGGCCAGGAGTTTCGCTCAGTGGTTCCACCGCCTGTCTTGCAAGCGCAAGGACTTGGGTTCGATTCCCTGGTTAACCATATACAATACTGGGTGTGGAGACTCACGCGCAGCAGCAATCAGCACCACATACCACAACGCCGAGCATGGTGGTTCACGCCTGTCATCCCAGCACTCGGGAGGCAGAGGCAGGAGGACTGCTGTGATGTGAGTTTGAGGCTCAGCTCGGGGCCAGCCTGAACTACAAAGTGAGACCCTGTCTCAAAAAAAAAAAAAAAAAAAAAAAGGGACATTTGCTGATCACCAACTGTAAATTAATGGCTACAACAACTCCATTGGCTCAGTAGGGACTTTCACTGCCATTCTGTAGAAGCAGAATTGGACTCCAAGATGAATTAAGGCCAGTAGTGGCTGCCTATGGGCAAATACTCTATAAATACTATGCACAGAGCAAAGAACTTTCCCATACGGGTTTCCTGGTCCTCTCCACAGCTCTGTAGAATACCACTATTTTTCTTCTTTATTTTTCAGGTGAGGAAACTGAGACTCAGAGAGGGGCACTGACTTAGTCAAGGTTTCAAGGTAGCGGAGGAGACCCCAGAATGTACTGGAAGTCGAGTTATGGTATAGGCTTTGGAGCAGCCATTTAAATCTGTTAAAACAGCTAACTCAACTCAAATATGCATTCTATTAAAATTGCGTTCCTCTCCTCTGTGGCTCAATATAAGCTTCTGTAAAGAGTATTTGCTTAGGAGAATTCAAGAGAACTGTCAAGGAGAGCTTGTGGGACTTACGAGTTGGGAGCAAACTGGATGGGTGGTGTGGGAAGGGCAAGATCTCAAGTCTCTTATTTCTCTGAGGTTTCCCTACCTGTCTATGTCCCACCCCAAGGCTCCTCTAGCAGTGTCACCTTTCTGGCTCACGATGGGACCAGATCAGAGCCTGATTGTACTCCTTCCTGCTTCTCTGGAAGCAGGGTTCAGCGTAAAAAGAAGCAGCCTCACAGAGCGGGCAAGCGATGCACAGTCAGACAACCTGGCTCTGACTTCTACCTGTTGTAATTTTTCTACGGTACGATCTTGGGCTTGTGTCTTTCCATAGAAGAGTACCAGCACTTTCACCCACACAGTGCAGACACTGCAGGTCCTAACTTTATAAGTCACTGCTGAGGGTGAAGTTCTAGAATCTTCTTGGTGCTTTGCACTGGAGTCTACACTCTCACACCTGGAAGACCACCTCAGTTCTCCCAGGTGACTCTCTTGCTGTGCTCTTAGTAATTTATCTGTCAAGTAGTAAATTAATAGCATTACTTTGACATTTCAGTCGATAGGATTAAGGTGATCTGATGGCAACAGAGTAGTAATTGCTGCTGCACAAATGGACGCTGTCCAGTAGCAAACAGTGTTCTTCACAAGCTGGTGGGTCGCCCTCGTGCCGGAGTCTTTCAACCCCATACAAAGAACATTTTCCTCTGATGAGTTAAGCAATAATGTGCATTTTGAAAAATACAGTGTGGTTCAAATTAAAAAAGAAAACCCATCTGGAAACTCCGTTGTGTAGATACCTCCTCCTAAAACATTGGTCCGATTCTTCTTGTTTTCTCCCCTCTGTAGATTTTCATCAGTTTTGTTTTTTAAATGAGAATTTTCTGCTCCTTGTTAAACTTTTCAGAGACACAGTTTTAAATGACTACGTATACCAGTATGTGGCTGGATTAGCATTCATTCAGCTTCCCCCCTGGTGTTGGCCATTTACATTATTTTCAATTTTTAGCTATTATAAATTATGCTGTGAAAATCCCCCTTGGTGAGAAACTTCTATTCATGTCTTAGAAGCAGAATTGCCGAGACAAAGGGTAGGATGAGTCCCGAGGCAGAAGGGCTATAGAATTGTAAATGAGCCTCTCTCCATCCCCCACCCCAGCAACCTGGGTGAAAATTAAAACTTTTTGCAGTACCAAGGATCGAACTCAGGACTTTGCACTCGCCAGGCAGGCTTGGTGCCACTGAGCTACATCCCTGGCCTGAAAACTGATTCTTCATAATGCAGAATCTATATAGACAAAGGCTGAAGACAATGGTAAATAAAAAATTAAAAAGAAAGCCGAAGACTTTCTACCTCTTCCTCAGTTGTCAGCCCAGGGGGCCCCAGGCAGTAGAACGAGCTAGGGGAGGGAAGGATTTCTCTGTTGCCCATGGCGCAGTAGCCCAGCACTGCTTTCGTGCGCTGCGTGTTTGGTTGGTGTTTAGTTGCTTGGACTGTGTCTTCTACTGAGCCATGTGCTTTTCTTCCCCCAGAGGACTTTTATCCCCTAAATGACTGAGACGGAAGGAAGGACAGCGTGGAACTGAGCATCGATTCTGCCATGTTTTAGCTGTGAGACCTTGGGCAGGTCACTCACCTCCTCTGAGGGTATTTCCTTAGCAGTAAAGTAGAGCAGTAGGAGCTGCTTCCTAAGATGGTTGGAGTTCATTGAAAGAAATATTTGAAGTGTCCACTGCAGTGCCAGGCACATAAAGACCACTTAGTATGCTAACTATTACTACAAATAAAAATAAAATTTTCTATTCACAATGTTTAAGTATATATATCTATCTATTATATATATATCTATTGCTAAAATTTTGTTTCTGCCAATATTGTAATTCTAAAGGGGCTCAGAAAATTCTAAAGGCTGAAATAGGCCGGGATGGCTGGAGACAGTGGATGTGGGCTGCGCTTCAAATCCTGGCTAATTTTTTTTTGTATTTGGTTGTAGGTTCTGCATTTTAAGAGGGACATTAGCAGCTGGAGCAGGTCCAGAAAGGAACAACTGGGCTGGTAAACAAACTTGAAATTGACCTATAAGGAATAATTAAGGACTCTGGGTGTTTGGCTTGGAGGTGTGGGCAGAAGGGCCCAGCCTGCGGACTGCTGCAGGGAGAAAGAATCCAAGTTAATAACCTGACGCTCTTGAGTCCTTTCCTATTTCCCAAGCTCTGAGCTGAGGTCTCTTTCAAATACTGTTTTTGCATCCTGGTGTCCCTGTGCGAGGTGCGTGTTTGTGTTCCCGACGCAGATGAGTCCATCGAGACACCGAGGAGTGAAGTGACTTGGCTGGGAGCACACGGCAGTAGGTGGCCAGGTGGGAACAGAACCAGATCTTTCTAACGCCTCATTTTGTGCCTCAGCTTATTCCAAGGGACCAAAGAAAATGAGTGACTTTCAAAGAGTGTGGTTGCCCAAGTCGGACATGTGAGAAAACAATATTTGGCTTTTTAGGACTTGCCAGTAATGGAGTTGGATGGTTGGTGTCTGGTCACGGGAAACATTCACTCAGAACCTAGGATTTGACAAGCTGCAGAAGTCTAAAAGTGATGGCAGAGGGCTGTGTTAGGACTGCGGCTATACTGATGACTTGCATATTCTTGAAAGTTGCTTAACTCCAGTAAGCCTCAGTTTCCTCATCTGTAAACTGGGAAGACGGCCTAATTTTAGAACTGTTGAGAAGAGTTACAAAAATACAAACAAAAGACTTGGCCAAGAACCTGACGAACAGAAGCTGTTTATCATACAATAGGTGAACAGAGAAACTTGACCCGCGTTCAGTGGCCCCTGATGTTTAGATGGTGATCCTCGTACTTCTCCCTGCTAATTTCTGTCCCCTCGGGTTATGACAAGTTGTACTTTAAAACAAGGCCAGTGGAATTAATAAAAAGGTTACTGAACTGAAATGTTAAGCACCGGAAGAGATATTACTGGAAGAGAGATCAGAACTGCTGGTCTCTGTTGATTAAGTGGGATGTAGGTGTCCAGAGTCCACTATGTGCCTCGGCATTTGGGTAAAGGGAAGCCCATCATCTAGAGATGCACCTTGTCTTCCAGGGTCTTAACACTTGGAGTGACTGATAGTGGTGAAAAAGAGTAGGGAACAGGCCTGAGTGTCAGTTTATGCTAATGCTTGTGGCTGGATGATCCTCGTGAGGCAGCTGCAGAAGAGACACTGAGAGGCTCCTCTGTCTCGGACTTTCTCTGTGGGATGGTTGTTGAGCAGGCACTTGCTCTACAGTTCCGTTGAGTGCATTCTTAGCCCCCGGGAGGGTCTCTGATCCTTGCTGCCCGCTTCCAAGGTGGAGGAGCAGCCCCCTGGGGTGGCTCCTTCCTCCGCAAGGGCAGCGTCCTCCCTGCACTCCCCCCCCCCACCCCGCCGTGCTGCAGACGTCAGCCTGGGGTCCTGCCAGTATCAGCCAAGGTCTATGAGAAGGAGATGCAAAGCTGGCTACCTGAATGGGGAAACTTTAATTTTGGGGAATTTTCACTGATTTGATCCCTCTTGCTCCTCTTTTAAAAAGACAAACAGGTTTCAGTTGCAGTGGAAAGTGCCTTCTTCTCTTCTTGAGTCCTTCTCCCTTCATCAGCCTTCTTCAGCATCCGCTTCTCCTGTGCTGGTTCCCCACTCTCCCGAGTGTCCCACCCCTAGAATGAAGGTGTTGGGAGCGATGTGAAGATTGTAGATGTGCAGTCTGCTTGTCCATTTTCCTTTTGAGAAGGCTGTGGTTGGAGCAGGGAGCAGGCCAACATGGCGAGGCCTTGGCTGACCCAGCTGAGGCCCCTCTCCTCTTTCCTGCTCTGCTCGCCTCTGTCTTTTTCTACTCTTTCCTTCATTATTACTGTGTGTCTTCCTCTCGCTTCTCTAATCTCTTTTGGTTTTATTTCAATTTCTGTTGATTTTTTTTGCCATGTTTTTCTCTATATTTTCCTTCCTTCCCTTTTCTCTTTCTCCTTCTTTCGTTTTCTCCTCAAGAGCATCTCACCGTGTTACCTGTGTGGCCCAGGCTGGCCTCCAGCTTGAGATCCTCTTGCCTGCACCTCTTGCATAGCTGTGTCCACACGTGTGTGGCTCCACACTGGGCTCCAGTTTCCTTCTTTGTTGTACTTCTCTTGCTTAGGAAACATCCTCTCTTTCAGATGCAGAATGTCTTTCTCCCCATGGGCACTTTGAGCTCGGGGTGACTGAGGGGTCCTAGCTTTGTAAGATCTCTGCCTTAGGCTCTCTAGCCAACAGGGAGGATGATGGTGCTTATGCCGCAGGGTTGCTGTATAGACTAAACAGTTACTGCATGTAGAGCTTTTGAAGAGTTCTTGGCATAATGGGATTTGATGTTTGTTATACTTCACTAAAGATACTTGAAAAGGATTTTAAGAAAAGACAGGCACTGCTCAGAAATGACCTGCTTTTCGAGTCCTGGTGGTACGGTCTACTTTCCCCAGTGACAGTGCTGAAGGCAGCAGAGGCCTCATCCCCAAACCCAAACCACCTGCACATCATGCCTAACTTACACACTATTATTTATTTTTAACTCAATTTAAGATTTTAATAATACCAGTAAAATCATGCAGTTATGATAAAAGATAACTGCATCCAATAAGATAAATCTATTATGGTATCCAATAAGATAAAATGTATTATGATCAAAAAAAGAGAAAATTGTTGTGTACTGTTGTTGTTATCTTGCTCACTATGATAGAATCATCTGTTAGATTTTTGGGAAAGTTGTCAGGGGGCTAAAAGACTTGGGGTGCTCAGGGATTTTCTGGGCTGGATCTTAAGTTACTGTGACTTTGGACAAGTACCTGTCCCTCTGGCCTCGATTCTCGCAGGAAATGAAAAGAACTGGGCCAGATAGTTTTTTCCCCTCCTCCTTTTCTGACCAGGAGGATTTTGTGAAATTGCACATGGGACTGGGTAGGAATCCAGTCACCCTGATGAGAAAATGTCCCATCCATCATTTTATTCTCAAAACCCAACTCTATGGTGCAACTCTGGCCTTTGATTTTCTGTGACATGTTACTTCAGGCACAATAACTTCAGTGGATGAAGCAACTTCCAGTTGCTCAGAAAATTCCGACAAACACACCAGATGGTGTCAACCTCTAGGCTCACTTCTGCAGGGGGAAAATGTAATCAACTCAGTGTGTTGTCTTTTTGGATTTGTCTTTCTCTACCTGATGAAGGCTGCAAATTTGATTGTATGCTCCATACTTGTGTTCTCTGATTGCCTCTTTTTATACATTATACACACATATGCATTTATAAAACACTCAAGCATTACAGAAATATTTAATGCTTGAAAGAAAAACCCCCATAGTCTCATTCTTAAGAAATAATAACAGCTATACACAGTTTTGGATTCATATCTCTAGAGGTTTTTGTTCCCACATGAGAATAATAATCTACATAAGAAAATAAATGGAACCAGACCACATGTACTATTTTGCTACCTCACCCCGCCTTGGTTTAGTCATTTATCCTGGGTTTTTCTGCGTGGAGTGAGGGACCTGCCATGGCTCTTAGTGCTCCTCAGTCACAACTTAGAGCAATTGCTAGCTTAGAGTAGGAATTAAATATTTTTAAAGTGATGACGAAGTTACCTATTCTCAGTTGAGCTTCCAGTGGTAAAGGCCTAGAGGCAGAGAAATGGGCAGAGTAGGGCGGAGCTGAGGCTGCACACAGGGTGGACGTCTGCCCATCTGGTGTCCTTGAGCTCAGGGTCATCCAGCTGGCCTGTTGTGCAAGCCAGAAAGCCTTTTTCCTTCACTTGTGTCACTCTCTTGGCACCCGGCTACCTGGTGAACTAGTCATTCTCTATGGCCCAGTTTAATTATTTTGTTTGGACTAAAGATTGAACTCCAGACTTTATGTTTGCAAGGCAAGTGCTGGAACCACTGAGCTAAAGCCCTGATCCCCAGTTTAATTGTTTTGAATCCTGAAAAATTGTCTTCAACTTTATACTACCTCCCCACCTCCAGAAAATATCATGCTCTTTGTGCTCCTACTTCATGGGCACCAGCCCACTGTAATTACCGTAATAACAATTTTCCTACTTGGTACAATTACGATGCGCCATTTTATATGCTTCTTCTTCTTCTTTTTTTTTTTTTTTTTAAGGTTTTTTGAGACATGGTCTCACTTTGTAGTTTAGGCTGGCCCTGAACTCAGCCTCCAACTCAACATCACAGCAATCCTCCTGCCTCTGCCTCCCGAGCGCTGGGATGACAGGCGTGAGCCACCACGCCCGGCACTGTGGTATGTGGTGCTGGTTGCTGCTGGGTGTGAGTCTCCACACCCAGTATTGTATGTGGTTACTGGGTTATCGAACTTGGGTCCTTGCGCTTGCAAAACAGGCGCCAGAACCACTGAGCTAAATCCCGGGCCCCTTTACATGCTTCTTTTACTGAACATTGATGATAATCTGGCAAGGGGGGTAATTATTATTCCCATTTTACAAATGAGGAAAATGGGCTTCAGAATCTTAAAAACAACCTGCCTTTCAGGCAGCCCCCTAGCAAGTAGTAGAACCAGGATTCTGGGTGCTATCTGGTCTCTAAAGGGAATTGGGAGTGACTCAGTTTCCTATGAACTGTGTTGACTTGAGTATTCGGTGGTGACAACTGGAAAAGTCTGTAGCTTTTACATGATCTGACCTCACTTCAGTCATGGAAAAATTGAGACTCAGTCACAGAGTCCGAGTGGAGCTTGCAGGGAGGACAGTATTGCTCTGATGTCAGGCTGTTCACCTCGGCGGCAGTGTGGAGCAGCCTGTGTCTCAGTGAGTCTTGTTATCCTAGTTTTCAGGAAGTGTAGCCTCTTACATTCCAGGGCCTCTTCAGTGAATTCCTGCAAACCCCTTTCTCTGAACGTGATAGAATCTTTTTCTTAGCTCCTGTAAAGAAATTTCCTTTTCTTCTAAATGTTTTAGGTCATATTGAAAAAACTATCTCCAATGAAGCTTGTGCCTTCTGCACAAATAAAACCATTTTTAGAAAGTTTGCCTCATCTTATGAAGGGGCCTTTCTGCAGGCCTACTTCACAGTGGGAAAGAACCTTATCTAAAATGCTCAGGTGTTTGGAGCAAGAACCAGGCTGAGCCGTTCACTGTGACAGCCACCCAGGAGCCGAGCTGCCGTGTGAACGCACACTCTCGCTGGGACTTGCTTCGTGGAGCCAAAAGTGAGACACAACAGTGCTCCGGGGGTGGCTGGTCGAAGTTCTTCAGGTCCTGGGCTTTTGCAGGGCCGATAAGGGGAGGATCGGGGCGTCACATGGGGACAAAGCAACGCGATCTAACACGCATGCACTGTCTAACGTTCTGGTTATTACTTTCCCTGTCTAACATCCAGGAAAAATACTGTTAATGAGGGAAGTGGGGCAGGGTGAAGACCTGGGAGATGCCAGATGATATGTCCCTTGTCTTATCATTTGCATGTCACACACACCAAGAAATCAATTAAATTCTTAGGCTGTGGGGGGCTTACAGTCCAACAGGACATCAAACAGGCTGCCCAGTGTGTATAAAGTCAGGCCAAGAGTAACGGCCTCCATTTCCAAGGAGGCTCTAAAGGTCAGTCTGTGCCTGGCTGCAGGCAGGGATAGCGCAAGCCTAGGGTGCTTCAGGGAGGAGGGTGTTGGACATGGGTCAAGGTGTGGATAGGATAGGATCGGAGAGACGGAGAGACGTGGAAAGGAGTTGCCATGGCTTTTGCGTTCTGCTAGCATAAGCCCACCGAAATCGGACTTCACTGACAGTCAGACACGTGGTCCTGTTGTAAGGAGGGACTTGACGGTTGGACCCTAAAGCAAGGAAATGACAGAGTTGGGTGAAAGATTCTTACTGCGCCTTTTGAGCAGAAGTGAGGGCGTAGACTTTGCAGAGGTTTGGAGAGAACGCTGAGCTCAGAAAAAAGACCTGAGGGGATTGAGAATTCCTTTGGGTTTGGTTCACGTGGAGCAGCGGAGTGGGACACGAGGGTGAGAGCGACGTGTGGGGACTGAGTGTTCTGTGATCTGCAGAACCGGGGTCTTTTCACGAGGAAGCGAAAGCTGCGAGTGGGAATGTGCGTGCACGGATGGGTCTGCACGCACGGGTAGGGTATCGCTCAGCCATCACTGGAAATGCCATGCACGAGATTGAGAATAATTCCATTTAAAAAGAAGACTACAAATAGCTTTATTACAGAAGCACAGCATAAAAGGTTCTCCACAGCCAGAGCACCTGAATTCCAATCTGGTGCTGTCACTTCCTGTTTGGATGACCTTGGGAGAATTTTTTTTTTAACCTCGCGTGTATCCTGGGGTGAATCGTAGCCTGTGTGCCTCTCAGGATTGTCTGAGGCTTACGTGGGTCAGTACGTATGCGGCCTTAGAGTGGTGTCAGGCACAGCACTCACGTTCTGGTTATTACTTTGCTGTTATGATCATCTGGAAGAGTGAATATCAAACTCTGAAGTGATTTACCCTAGAGAATTAAATTTCTGCATATTTCACTTTTAAACATTTCTTCCTTTGTTTTGTAATGTTTTACTACAAAGAAATGCAGTATTCACAATGTAAAAAAACAAACAAACAAACAAACAAAAACAGAAGGAAGAAAAATAAAATACCAAACCAGCGTGTCTGTTTCCAGATTGATATTAGGAAAGTATTTTTTGACTGTATTTTTTTCTTCTACTAGCAACAAGCCTACTAGGGACCATCTCTGCTGTCTCCCAGGGAAGTAGGAGTTGGAGACAGGACTTCGGGCCTGGAGTAAGGCCTGTCACAAGGCGCGCTGGTGCAGCCCTCCCTCCCGGGCGCCCTCCCCTCTGCACCTCCGTCTCTTCTGGGCTTCCTGGACTACAGATGTTCTGAGAGCCCAGTGGATTTGCTTTGGGAGCAGCAGATCTCGGGTGTAAACTGCTAGAGGTTGTATTTTCTCTCCAGACTCTCACAGAGTAGGGAAAGGGTCCCTAAGATACTCAGTCTTGCATGTTGGGGAGCAGATTGGATTATGAAGCTGAGAAGTCCTCTGTCTGAGTCCAAGACAGTCAAGAGTTTTAATAATTGTCCCTGCAGAATCCACTGCTCTTCTTCCCCAACTTTCCTATTCAGCCAGAACTTCTCTTCCACAACCCTGCATAATCCCTTACAGCTGAATAAATTTGGCTACAAGTCAGAGGACAAAGAAGAAAAGATGTTGTGTTGTAAACTTTCTCTACCTCCAGAGGGATAGAATGCATTTTTTTTGGATGAGGGTAGAAAATGGTGTACTTCTCCTCCTATGAGAAGATGGAGGCCAACTTTATGTCTGATGTTATTGTTATCTGGAACCACTTGCAAGAGCTTAGCTTGTCGGTCCAGGGAGAGACACATCGTGTCTGACATTTTCGAACATCTCAATGTCCTCCAGTCTCCATTCTCATTTGTTTGGGGAGTAACAGTGGCAGTGGTTTCAATAGTTGGACCAGCTTTGAACCCTGATTCTCTTCCTTACTGCTTGTCAATACTTTGGGTAAATTTCATCACCTCTTTAGTCCTGTTTGTAGCTGTAGCGAGGGTACACTAGTACTTAGCAACTTTGCAAGTTATAGCATGAGCCACATAATGTTAGCACCATACCTAGCATTCAGTAAACACTCAGTAAGTGGAAACAGTTGCTAACTGTGGTCACTGCAGTCTGGGCTGAGATGGGACCTAATGAGAGGGAGCTGAAAGAAGGCTTAGAAGCAAAGGAATATCTGTTAATATAGAAGACACACAGATGCTCCGCACTAGCCGTACTATCCCTTGTTTCTGTTACCTGCCTGGGGAAATGCCACGTGGTTTCACAAAGATGCATATACACTGTGATTACTACAGTAGAAATGAGAACACACAAAAAATGCTGTTCAGCAGGGAGATGACTAGAACACACCAGGAAAACCAGGACAGGAGACGGTCTGTGGAAGTAAAGGATGATAGGAAACAGCAAAATATACCATGTGGAGATGGTGGGTGGGGGGGTGTGAGGAATGGGCGGGGTGGCAGGGAGGGCGGAAGAGGAGATAAGGATCGAGATGGGATGTGTATCTGTTCCATTTCCCCACGAAGGGTGTGTTTATCGATCACAAATATGTACTAATAAGATAGGAATATATTGTCCTGCAGGGGCTAAAAGAACAAAGTAGGATAATATATATGTGTGGGTATGTAAATAAAAGAATTGTGGGGGAGTATATGGGCAGTAGGATTGAATGAAATGATGATTATGTAGTTACACGTGTGAAGATATGTATG
This sequence comes from Petromus typicus, assembly GCA_004026965.1. Taxonomy (NCBI): domain Eukaryota; kingdom Metazoa; phylum Chordata; class Mammalia; order Rodentia; family Petromuridae; genus Petromus; species Petromus typicus. The sequence continues at coordinate 11,380 of PVIR01022539.1, forward strand.
CAATATACATATGTAATGTATACTGCATCTAGATAAAAAGGATCAAGAAAGATGACAACTGAAAGGGATATGGAGGTCTTTATCGAAGGGAATTTCAGGCCTAAGTCTAGTAGTAGAATTTCTTATAAAGAGAATGGATGCACCTATTGCATAATTGAAAACGATCAAGAACAGGGAAAGAAATGCCCGTCCAGCTTCCAAGAGGAAGAACATGGCTCTGTCCTCCCCGAGGCTGGACAGGCTCGCAGTTTTTCTCCCTAAGCTTCTTTCCATCCCCAGGGTCCACTGGTGGAGGGGCAAGGATGCTAGTGTGACATGGTTCCAGCTCTCCGGGGCTGCAGTCCTAGTAGACACGCACATCAGTATGGCGAGCGGGAGCCAGGAACGCTGTGCCGGAATCCCGGCTTTACCTTGAGATTAACAGCAGGGTTATTGGCTGTGGGCAAAAAGGGAGTTGGCTTTCCTCTCCAGGCCTTAGTCTTTTCAGCTCTAAAGTGGGGATAGTTATTAACTACTGTTATCAGTTTTTAAAAGGCGACCAGACAGCTCAGACCGAATGGTGGGCCAGGACACCCTGAAATGCTGCCAGTCAGCCCCGTAGCCTGGTTGCAGCAGTGGTGCAGCTTCCAGAAGGCTGAGGCTCATGTGGTTGGTGCATTTGGTGTATGGATGTGAACACATTTTGTGCAGATGGGGACTGTGAGGGGGTGGAGAAGGAGAAAGAAGTGAGATCTGGGGAGAAGGAAGCCAGAGGGTCTGTCCTCTGACTGTCTCATAACCCCCCGGAGACTCACTGCTGTGTGCCGGGGAATCAGCTTCTCCCTCGGGACCCATGCAGAGCTCCTGGCCTGTGACAGGTATATGCAGGACCAGTGGGGGATGGGCAGCTCTTGGGGAGCCTCTTGAAGTTCAAGTGTTTATGTTACTGGGGGGTCAGGGTCCAGCAGGCAAGGACTGAAGGATGGAAAGTGTGGGACAGAGGCAGAGCACGGACTTTGTGTAGTTGACATTTGGGGTTGCACATACAGTTGACATGAGGTTGGAGAGTTTGCCTCTGAATGTAGCTGTGGGAGCCTGGCCACTCTGTATTTATCTCCTTTCAGTGTGCAAAACAAAAGGTGTGATGTCTGTGGTGTGTGTGTGTGTGTGTGTGTGTGTGTGTGTGTGTGTGTGTGCACGCGCTCCTCCCCCTGGATGATCTAAGTCTTGCTACTCAGCCCGTTGGTCCATAGAGACATCAGCAACTCCTGAGGACTATCAGAAGCAAACACCCATCCCGTCCCCTGTGAGACCTTTGTGCCATGACATGCTGAGCTTAAAAGGCAGCAGCAGCTTACAAGCTTTTGTTAAGATGGCAGTTTCCGAGTGCCACTCCTGGAAACTGAATTCTGTTTAGCTGGTCTGGTATGATGTTGGGATTTTATTTCATCACTATTGTTTTTGCCCTGCTGGGGATTGAACCCAGAGTCCTGTGCGAGCCATGAAAGCACTCTACCACCAAAGTTGTTCAATGAAAAAACCCATTTTGCTGAAATGTGATGGACATAGAGCAGCTGTTCAGATTAGTGTATACCACTTCAGTTTAAAGGTGAGTTTACACCTGTGAAACCTTCAGCGTCTGCGCCACACGCCTGCCCATCGGCTCCAACTCAGTCATCTTTTTTCTAGTTACTATTATTAGCTTATACTAAGAAGACTTCAGTTAAGATGTACCTATTAATACGGTTCTGAGCCCTGTGTCTTTTTTAGTTTTTTTTTTTTTTTGAGACAGGGTCTCGGTTTTTGTGGTTCAGGCTGGCCCTGAGCTCAGCCTCAAACTCACATCACAGCAATCCTCCTGCCTCTGCCTCCCGAGTGCTGGGATGACACGCGTGAGCGACCATGCCCGGCACTGTGGTATGTGGTACTGGTTGCTGCTGGGCATGAGTCTCCACGCCCAGTATGGTGTGTGGTTACCGGGGAATCGAACCCGGGCCCTTGCGCTTGCAAGACAGGCACCGAAACCACTGAGCTAACTCCCCGGCCCCTGAGCCCTGTGTCTTTGACAGTCCCCTCGCAGCTGGCTCTGAGAGCCGTGGATCTGGACCTGTCTGAGACTCTGTAACTCAGTGATTCAGGAAAGTACAGTTCTGAAGGAGAGCAATGGGGGGTGGGGAGGAGGTGGAGGAACAGGCGGCAGGCCAGGCAAGATGCCTGTTCTCTGAGGGTCTGGGGCTGTCCAGTGTGTGAGGCCCGAGATGGCTGGCCAGCAGCGGCTGCCCATATCATGGCTGGGATTCAGAATGGTGGGCAGCTCCCTGCTAAGATGATAAACTCATTTAGTGAGGGACACTGAAAAATACTCCAGTTCAAAGGCAGAAAGTGGTAATTTAATTGTGCCGAATTAGCCTCAGAGGTCTCAGACAATATCAACTCCAGGGAACCACAAAGGAGTCCTTTATACATAGTTTCAAAAGCTTTGGGGCCTCGGCCCTCCTGAGTCTTACTGAGCAAGGCCTTGCCGATAAGCTCCCCCTCCCCTGCCGTCCTTTGTTTCTTGCTAATGTGCTTCTGAATGGAGTTGCTGGCTGGCTCCGAGGTGCGAGGTGCGTAGAGCCCTGTTAGGTTGTGGTTGTAGGGGATTCGCCAGAGTTCAGGGCTAGAGGCCGAGACTGTGTGAAGGCCCACATGCCTGTGGCTTTGTCTGTGGCCCCTCGCATTTTCCGACGGGTCCTGCTGGCTTATTCCGAGGTCCTCCTTTCCTCAAACCCTGCTTTGATGTAACTAAGTGATTTCCTTTCAAGAATTCTTTGTCGCTTTTTGTGTTTATGTCCAATTAACTTAATATCCAACCCACTTTAAGGAATAAAATAAACACCAGTGAGTATCTGTTCACGGCATGATTCAGAGAACTGACAGAGATCAGTTGGTAATTTGGGATGAAGAGAGGAGGAAAACATAAGTGTTACGCGGGTCTGCCTCTGATCTGCATTCTGCTTACTCCTCTGCAGCAAATGATGAACCCTGAATTGCTTTTGCCTTCCTCTTAGGAGGAACATTTCCGGTCTTGCTTGGCTCCCTCTCACTACCACTGAGGCAGTCAGTCTGTGGCTCTATGTGACTCTGAGCTCCTAAAAAGTTCTGAATCCTCTGGAGGTGGAATTTGGGTGTGCATTAACAAAACTCTCTCATTTACTCCAGTTCTTCCCTTGGAGCTCAACAGAATAAAGCAAATCTAATGTTTCCAAAAGGGGTCCCTGGGTGCCTAGGAGGCTCATGCAATGATAATGAGGGCTCAGAGTCTATTTTAAACACTTCAAAGACTAACAAATTGCATATTTACTTCTGACAAAGCTCTGTGGACTGACTGAGAAGTATCGTATGTGTTTAGTTTTGTTTCTTCTCGGGCCAGTTCAGTGCAGTGACATTGCTTGTCTGTGCTTTCAGTGTTTTTGAAGGTTATCTATGCCTTGGTTAATAATGATGGGGAGAAATAATGAAGAAGAGGGGTTAGTTCACAATCTTAAAAACAAGCTTCATGGGGGTAGCAAATGCTAAATAGAAACCCTAGTAAAATCCACATTCCTTCTTCTCAGGCTATAAGGGCAATGATCAGGCATCATGTTTTCCAATCATCCTAAGCATTTCTTGGATTTCTTGAGGAGGGGGCATTGAGATATTTGGGAGACCTGCCCCTAACTGTGTCCGGGGGAGGAGAGTTTACCCTTCCAAGACTCAGGTTGCTTAGTGAGGTCATTATTTCTTTTAGACTTTTGAGCCTGATGTACCTCTGTCTGGCTATTTTTGGGGTAATAATTGAAATGTACTGCAATAGCTAGAACAAAAACTACTATTAGGGAAGACACTGGAGGAAGGTAATCTTGAATTGGCAAGTTACGCAGGGTTTTATAGAGTAATTGGCTGAATCCTTTCATTTTACAGGTGGAGAAAGTGAGGGCCAGGAAGGCAAGAGAACCCTTGAAAGGTCGTGCTGGTGATCTGGATCTTATGTCTGTTGATGCTTGGGCTGAGGCTGACTTGCTAAAGCGTACTTTAAGACCTACAGACTGTCCTGTGGGGAGGCAGCACCGGCCATGTTTAAAATCATTCTGGCTCTTGGCTACTGATGAGGGAAATAAAGTTAACGCTGCCCAGTTAGGTGTGACGCTGTTGGAGAATGTGTTCACCGGCTGGCTGCAGGGGAGCTCTGTGCCCCGGAGAAAGGGAAAGGGTTGTGAATGTACCTCTGAAGGCCGCAAAGCCTCCCTTTTCTGCAAGGACAGAGATTATGGCCTCTGTCCTTGCATGGTGCCTAGTGTTGGGCTGGGAATCAGCATAAGATAAATGCTGGCAGAGAAATGAAGGCCATCACCTCTGGGGCCAGTTCACCCCCAGCCTTTGTGGTTGTGGGTCCCTGTCTTGATAAAGAGCTTCTCGGAAGCTGACGGGAGCCTGTAGGGCTGAGACCTAGTCATTGGAGTTGAAAACTGGATGCCCACGATGTCAGAGACCAGCTACAGTCATGCTGTAGGAGGACCAGTGCTGTCTCTCCATCATAGCCAGATCGCTCTCTTCACCGCACTGCATAGACGCAACCTCTTCTATAAGGCGCCTCCAAAGTGAATTCCCTAAGTGTCCCTGGGAGGTCATTACCAGTTCTGCAAATATGCAGATGTTCTATGCTGATTCATAACTCCCTTTAGTGGCTTGATTTCCCATCCACCTGTCATTTGGGGACAAAAATATGTCATTGCCTGTACTTTCTGTTAAGGTTCCTAAGCCCCCAAAGAGGGTGAGCTGATTGATGGTTTGATTGGGCCTGATGCAAACTTGCCCAGCGGGCTTCTTTCCTTAGAAAAATGTCCCTGGCCTATTTCAGAGACTCCCAGACTTTTTCCGCAGTGCCCAAAATGGAGCAGGTAAGAATTTACTGTAAAATACAGCCAGGCTGTCGGGAGAAGGTCAGTCTGGTCACCTGCTCCTCTGGTCAGCCTTTGAGGTTGGGAAGCCAGAGGAGCCACTTCAAGAGAAACCTCATTGGCTTTTTAATCAGGGAGTTTTATGTATTACTATCATTATTTAACCAAGTATGAAACAACATATTTGCCATATGCTTTTTGAGCTTAGTGTGGACAGAGACATCTTTCCCTGTAGGTCTGATGATGTCTCTTAGCAAAATAAGCATCATATTCAATACAACAGCCTGTGCAGAGCCTCATCTGCTGGGCCAGGGTGTAAAGAAAACTGTCACCCTTGGACAAGCATGCATGGGTCACCCCTGATTATCTCTTTGTATTTATTCCTTCTGAAGCTCAAGCTGGGTCTCTTTTGGTTTCACCACCTAGTGCATTTCACAAGGGACATTTTCTAAAGACAACTAGATCTTCTTCCTCATTATAACGAAGAGAATCTGATTAAAAATATGGTCTTTTTATAGGGCGGCTCCGGAGTTGGGTGATTTTGTTTCCTCTCCCTGTTCCCTGCAGTTATTTTGCAATGTCTGGAGGCAGCTTTGGGTCGTCTTGACTGGGGGAGGTAGGAGGAGGTGCTCCTGGACTAACGATGCTACCCTTCGTCCTACAGTGCACTGGGCAGCCTGGGTAACGAAGAACTAGCGCCAGGAGTGCAGAGACTGAGGGGAGTGCTTCACACCTGGCGGGACTATTAAGTCCGGAGAATTGGGGAGACTTCTCTAGTCCTTCTAGGCCTGTCCTACCCCAAACCCTCTGGGGATCGAAGCCAAGTTTCCTTTGGCTTAAAAGGTGGTTTGAAAGTAGTGTGCTTCTGCTGTTTAAAAAAGAAGTCTTTGCCCATTATTTTGGGTCTGTATGGACAGAAAGCCCCATCCCTGAAGTGAGATAACATTTAGGTTATCAAATCCTTAGATGTTACTTAGGAATTATAGAGCCTCAGGCTTTTGAAACAGCAGAGCAGGAACCTCAGCCAAATTACCTCTTTTACTTATGGGGACAGACACACCGCCATGCTGCTGGTGTCCCTGGCCCCCCAGTCTTCTTTTCTGAAGCCCCCACTGGTGCTCTGTGTTGGCCTCGGTGAGGCTTCGGGCTCACCCACTCCTGCTGCTGCCCCGTGTGTGTCGCTGTTGTGCTCGCCGTTTCACCAGTTACGTGCGCGCGCACGCAGCGGCGCCTCGGTGAGAAGGCGCTTTCCCAGCCTCCATATTTCCTCGGTAAGGTGAGCAGCTGGCATCGTTTAACCTAAGGAGTACCTGGGTGCCGGAGATGATTGGATTGGTTCACCCCATGCAGTGCCTGTCCCTTGGGGGTGAAGGAGTTATTCGTATGGAACCTGACAGGGAGCTGACAGCCTTGATTTACCTCCCCCCGTTCGAATAAGTTCCTAGACCTTAATGCTTATTTTCACCTACAAATTTTAAAAAATGAAAGAATTAGAAATGAAAGTACCAGCTGAACAGAAGCACCCTACATTGTTTACATTCTTGTGACTTTTCCCCCATCTCTCTGAAAAATTGCTAAGAGTATTTCCATAGTTCTATTCTTGTTTTACATTTCAGACATGAATACTTCTCAAATGAAGCAGCCATTCCCATGCCCTGGGGGTGCAGTGGTCCCACTGACTTCCTAGCTCTCTTAAGTTCTGACTCTTCTTTCCTTGTAAGCATACGGAGGTACATTTCATAGCCTTCATAGCACATGTGTGCCTTCACACACGTAGGGAGAAGATTTGCGAGTGACATTTCCTGATAGGCCACTGCCAGTTTACTTGAAGAATTAGCACAGTGGATTCCAAACCTTATCAAAATGATTACCATGCAGGCCTTCTAGACCGAGTCTCCCTTTTGTGGAAGACAATGTCAGAGAGAAAAATCAAGCACTGCACACTGTTGGTCAGGAAGAAAGGCATGTAGAGGGGGATAGAATGATGTGCTTGGTCTTATTAATTTTCTCTTTAATCTCTCTAGTTCAGTCCTGTCTCTGGTAAGACAAACAGAGAATCAATTTGCATATAAATGTTACCAAGTTCCCCATCTTCACAGCCTTTTATTGTTCTATCAGGCAGAAAGGGGGAAAGAATCTGATATTATTGATGACACTTACTAATTTTTCACCCATCAAGTAGGTAAATTTCACAAGGCTCTGAACTGTTGTACTTTTTTCATTCTATCTGACTGTTTACTTTCTGAGCTGTGTCCAGGACAACATTCTGAGCTGTGTCTAGGACAGTGACCCATCAAAGAATTATACTAGAAGATTTAGCATTGGTTATCTCAGAGAGGGAGGAGTAGGGGCCTTTTCTTCATCTCGGGAGGAAGAAGTGAAGACAGACTCACATCTAGCTATGTGTATTTTCAGGGGAGTTGTCATTAATTTTATAAACTACTCAATGGGATAGTCAAGCCAACAATTCACATAAAGGGTAGTAAGACAAGAAATATTTTCTGTTGTATGAGAGTGGAGGATAGTATTTTTGGTGGTCATTTAGTTTTTAGAGTGACTGAAGTGGAGGCTTAAAAATATCTTTTGACCCAGTGCCACTGGTGAGCATGAGAAGTAAGCGTCTCAAATGAGGAAGATTAACGGTTCTGCAGGTCATGGAAGAAGAGTGATTTTTTTCCCTTTATATAAATGGAATTTATCATAACCGTCTCTGAAGATGTCATGATTCACCCACTTACAAAAGGCCTATCTGTTTCAGTCCTTCCTAAAGAGATATTTTTTCACTTTTCACCTCTGCTAACCTAAGAACACCAAACCCTAAGACAAAAAAATTTAATCTAGGAGACAGTGGATGGGGAAACCCAGCTACTGAGTCAGAGATAGAAGCAAATGAAGAAAAATAAGCAAAAATTGTCCATTAGTTCCGGGTCTGCTGTGGACAGAGTAGAGTTTGGAGAGGTGGGTGGTGGAGAGAAGGCAGTCAAAGTTTTAAAAGGGGAATATTTCTGAGAATCTGTTTTAAATAGAGCCACTCTGCACCCAGGTTCAATGCTTTCCAAACTGAGGTCATAACACTCTTGCTTTGTAGCCCTGAGCCGCAGACACCTCCCTTGCTCCCCACACAGAAAAAGAAAACAACAACCAAAAGGGAGAGAAATGATATGTTTTGTGTCCAGCGAGTTCGAGTGCAACCTTCCCCGTCACCGCTAGTTGTCACTTGGCTCCCAGACGGGAGAGCTGAGGTTTTCGGCACTGCGGTTAGAGAGAATGCAGTCCTAATTAAACTGAGTAACTCCTACAGCTCCCTTTTAAAGTCCTCAGCCCAGCGAGAGCTAATATGCAAGGGGCCCGGGAGCCAGTGCTGGCAGGTGTAGCAGGCAGAAGGACAAACAAACCGCAAGAAACAGACAAACGCCTGCCAGAGCAGCGACTGTCTCAGAGCTCCACGCACAAGCCAGACACCCTGCGGGCGGAGGGCGGGAGGGGCTGAGGGGGCGGGGAGGAGGCACCCGGGCTGGGCGCTGTGCATCGCCCCCTCCCCCAAATGATGGGCCCACGGACGGAGTCTGCCTCCGTACTCCTCCCCCCCCATTTCCACCAGAGCGACGTGAGAAGTAGAAAATTGCATACCTGAAGAATACAATGGTCTCCCAAAGGTAGAGTCGAAGAGTATTGAAGCTGTACATTTTTCAGATCCTTGTGCTTTGTTGTCCCCGAGTTAGGGGGGCAAAAATGTTTCAATTTGGCACTTACAAAACCAGCGAGCGTGATTGGAAAAATAATCCAGATGTTAAGAAGACGCGGGGAATAGGGGTGCGGAGGGAGAGCCCCAGGGGGGAACTGGAGCGAGGAGGCTCTAGGTACCACGGACAGCGGCGGCCGCAAAGCGTTTCAGCACCACGGAGAGCGTCCACCCTGCTTTTTCAGGAGCGCGAAGAGTATTGCTGTTTGGTAAACTCCAGCGTATCCGTGGTTCCCTTTGGCGCCGGGGAGGCACCTTGGGGGTGGGTATATTCTATTTTTTTCTTTTTTCTCCTGTTTTTCTGTTTAAATGTCTAGCTCCGTGGAAGGAAAAAAAAAATCTTCCGTGGAGATCAGAGCGCTGGCCTCGGACCGCTGGACTGGGCGAGCATCTTGGGTAGAGAGACGAGGCTTTCCGGCTCGGGGGTGGCCTGAGGGGTCGGGGCGAGGGGAGAGCGGGTGACGGCGCTGCCTTCAGTTAAATCTCGGAGATGGTGTCTGGCTGGCGCATCGCGACCGAGTCTGGGGATCTCGTTCTCCCGCCTCCGTTCCGGTCTGCTGTCGCCTTACGAGCCCTGTTCTCTGGTCCCCGCCGAATAAGTTATGATCGCTGCAGAAAAGGTGTCCCATTGCTCGGGGCTGCAGGCATGAGACAGCCCAGGGCAAGTTTCAGGGGCGGCAGGGGTTCATGGCTACCCCGCGGGGCTCAGCTGCATCTTGGGTGTCTGAGCTCGCCCATCTTCCTTTGGCCAGGACTCCCTCGGATCTTCAGACTTTCTTACTGCATTAATTTAACAAACTGGCGGTGTAGGGAGTGGGGGTAGGTGGCGGATAGGAGGGGGTGGAGAGAGGAGAAAAAAGGGGGGAAAACTCCTTAGTATCTTCAAACCCTCCCACTCGAGGAGTTCATTGGCCCGCGGCTGCGAAAACCAGATCTTCTCCCTGCATTCGGCCAATCGTGTGGCAGACTCTGGGCTGCGGTTAACGCTTGGCGTGCTGGGCGCCGTGGGCCTCCCCTCCTCTCTGCCCAGCTGCACAGGCAGACATTCGGCCGGGTGGGGAGGCTACGGAGCTCATCTCTTGAGGTCTCTCCAAATCTTACCTTGATCTTTAATGAACATAGTCGTTTGTGAGGGCAACACCGTGGGTCCCAGTCCAGACGTGCTTCTGGGCTTCGTTTATCGTTTAAAAGGGAGTTGATCCACATCCTTGAATTTCTTTGGCGTTCTGAACTTACATAGACTATTCAGCCCTGACAGGAAAGGAGAGGTCTTCAGATAAAAAGTATGGTAGACCGAAGTTCTCTTGCAGGATCACTGTAGTGGGAAAATACAGGGGAAAAAAAAACACCCTAAATAATTTCCAGGGGAAGGAAGCAGTTGCCCTGGGTGGTATTGTTTTGGGAGAGAAGGAAGACACAGTGGCTAAGAAACAGTGGCATTCACTTGGCATAAGCTGGAGACCCCGACCCCCTCCCCCACCCCAATTGTGGCTTGATTCAAGTTAACAGCAGAATCAAGCAGTTCATAAGTATCTAGCACTTACTCCTGTCACTGCCTGCTTTTTCCCCCATCTCCCCTCCCTCCATTTCCCCACTTTGAGTCTCAGAAGCCAGATATACATTTCACTCTAGGGTCCAGCTGGGGAGGTGGAGTTAATCAGATTTTCTCCAAGCTATGTGACTTCAGTGGATTAATAACCTCTGCAGGATTCTCTGTCTGATTTGAATACACTGGGACTCTGGGGACTGTCCCCTCCAATGATGCCTGGAAGACAGTCCCCCTCCCTCCCATTAAATTTAGGAGCACTCTCTCTGGAGTGCTTGGAGTCTGGCTCTTCCTGAGATAATTCTTCTTTTTGAGTTTATTGGAACATTTTAGGTATACATTCTGGTCACGTTCCTCATGGAGAATTTGTACCTGTACGTGATGTGTCGTGGTTCTCATTTTTCCCAACCCTCTGCCCTCCCTTCAACCTCTCACCCCTCACATACATAAGCTGTGTTTCCATTTTTTCCTTTTTACCATCACATTCTTTCTTTGCCTTCATTTCTCCCCGCCCCTCCAGTTCTGATTTCCCTTTGAACATTTTCTTCCCTGGGATAATTGTTGAACAGTGCAGCTCTCTCGACATCCAGGTCTTCTCACAAGCAAAAGCATCTGGAAAGCGTTGTTTACCAGCCGTCCACCAGCAGGATTTCCCTTCCCCTCCCTCTGCACTGACATACAGAGTCACCCTCCACGCGACTGCTTCTCATTGGCTCCCACATGGAGAATTTCTGTGATGTTCTACACAGGGATTGGGAAGGACATTTTGCTGTGATGTTGGGTATTACAAAAGTCTGATAGAAGTTACACATACATATATAATAGGAAATCATGAATATCTATGACCTACATTGACAGAGGATATACAATCAAAAGCTAACCTTTAGTATCACACGTTTCATGTGCCACTTTATATGATTTCATTGTGTGCTTTATATGATTTCATTTCACATCATACCTGAAGGCAAATATTGTTACCTTTGTGCATGTGTTTGTTTATATTTAGAAGTATGCTTGGACCAAAACAGCATGTGTATAAATTTATCTGTGATTTTTATTTTCTAGAATTCTAAAGTGAATTTGAAGGGCATGTATATATTTGTGAATGTATGCACGTGTGTGTGTGTGTGTGTGTGTGTGTGTGTCTTTCCGGTGCCCCCACAGGTCCTCAGGGAAGGTGTGCCTGGTAGCTTTGTCCTTATGCCTTGTCAGGCTGAGAGGAACAAGTGTAATCAGATATAGATGCAATATACGAAAGTTTCCCTTTCTAACCCTATAAGGGATGCTGAGCATGTATGTGTGTGTTTGTGTGTGTGTGCACATACACAGGCACATGTTGCTGTTTTGAGGTGAGCAGATCCAAGGCTGTGGCCTCTGGAGGAGATGAGAATAACTATTACCTGGAGGGACAGGATTTTGCTCTCTAATAGACTTCTGTTTACTATGAAGTTGACATCTTTTAATCAGCACATGTGCAGTGAGTAAGAGCCAAACATGTATGATATAAAAATATATAAGATAGAGCCAGGAATGTAGCTCAGTGGCACTGTGCCTACCTTATAAATGCAAGGTTCTGAGTTCGATCCTTGGGACTGAAGAAATAATGTTTATATATAATATATATTATATATATATATTATATATATGATAGTAGTACTTTATACTATACTATGTACTATATAAAGTGGTACTTGATACATATATATGTATATATATATATACATATATATATTATATGATAAGTAGTACTTTAAAACCTTGGAACATGTCACTGCTTCAGAGGTTCAGTGAGAAAAGTACCTTATGGTTGTTTACTGACATTTTTTACTCCATGTTGTACCTATTTCTTGTGCCAGTAAACCGAACACCTAGATTTCCTGGTCTTGTGTAGGCCCCTAGGGAAAATAACAGGTCTGGGTTTAGTTAGATATTCATGTCCATATTTTATCTCTGCCTCAGAGATAATGGTTGTAGTGGATAAATGACTAAACTCCAGGCTTAAGTAAAAAATTGCAGAAAGGTACACTCTTCTTATTGCTCATAATGCCACAGAAGAAATGACATTGGGATCTAATCACACTGTAAGTCATCATACTATGAAGCACACGTCTTCTCTATGGGGAGTGGACTGGCTTGAGTCCAGACTGGCTAATGGTCTGTTCCTGTTGGAATTCCTGCTGCAAGTGTACTGTATAGCCTGTTACATGGCGCAACTTCTGGCCCTGATCTGTCCTTTAGTGCTCTGAATCCAACTAAGTATCAGCAAAATTTTTTTTTTTAAGGTTTTTTGAGGCAGGGTCTTGCTTTGTAGTTCAGGCTGGCCCTGAGCTCAACCTCGACAGCGATCCTCCTGCCTCTGCCTCCCCAGTGCTGGGATGACAGGTGTGAGCCACCAGGCCCGGCACTGTGGTATGTGGTATTGGTTGCTGCTGGGGTAAGTCTCCATGCCCAGTATTGTTTTTGATTACCGGGGATCAAACCCAGGTCCTTGTGCTTGCAAGACAGGCGCCAGAACCACTGAGCTGTATCTCTGGCCCAGTATCAGCATGTGGGGTCCCCTGAGGGTAAACAACGCTGGCTCCATCAAGGAAGTGCAAGGCAGCAAGTACACAGCGGGGCCCCTCTGGGCCACAGTGATTATAGGAAAACAAATAGACAAAGACTACCCCCTATGGGGCTGGGTTGGGGGAGGTTGAAAACAAGGAAGTGGGGCTGTATATAAGGGCTGAGAGAGCTGGCAATAAAGGCTTCTCCACCATTTCATCTTCTCGTGATGACCCCCGCCCGTGGTTCGATGCCAGATGAGTAGCCCTCGGGAACAGGACCTGACATCAGCAAATTTTGACACAAGTGAGACTTGTGACTAGAAATGATTTACAGTCTTGTTCTTATTTATTGAGCATTTATTATGCATCACATATCATTCTATGCACTGGGGATATACAGGGAACAGAACAGGGAAAGATCTTTATTTTCATTATGTGTTTCTTCTAGTGGTGAGACACAGGAGATGATGAAGGAAATATATGATGTGTTAGGCAATCCTGAAGATTAGAAAGGAAAAAGGCAGGGTAGGGGCACACAGGTGCTACTTCAGCTAGAGGGGTCAGATCAGAAAATGTCTTCCGGACAGGAAGGATTGAGCAAGCATTTGACAGGGGTGAGGGATGGAGCCCCGAGGCCTTGGAGTGGGAGGATACATTTCCAGGCCGAGGGGAAGCAGATCGGAAAGCCCTGAGGAGGGACGATGTTTGGAGTATGCAAGAAACAGTTTGGAAGCCAGTGTGCCTGGTCGGGGTGAGCAAAGGCACAGCGACTGGAGGGAGGTGGGAGAGGTCCCGGGAATGATATCACTTGGAGCTGTTGGGGACTGATATGATGCCCACTTCACGCTAAGGGCTTTAAGTTTTCTTATGACGGAGGCAGAAAGCCACGGGAGGATTTGGGGGCCTAGGAATAACAAGATCTGACTTAACATTTCAACAAGATTTGTCTGGCTATTGTGTTTAGGATGAAGTTGCGTGCGCTTGTGTTTGTAAAATGAAAGTCAGATTAGTTAGGAGCTCTTGAAAGAAATATCCATGAGCAAAATCCTTATAGGCTGGTCTTAATCAACAGTTTTATTTATAAGCAGAAAAAGTATATCCACAGAGTTTAATCTACTTATTCCTTAGACTAGTTGCACATCTGGTCCAAGATCTCAGGTAATTTATGATAGTTAAAAGATCTTTTCACTGTTCTTTTCCTGCAGTTGGAGTAAAGAATATGTAGGAAAAAGACCCAGGAAATCTACATGCGCAGGGACCTGACCTGGCTTGTTATACACAGCAGCATGCACACACGTGCATACAGCTTGTTACAGTGTGAGAAACCCACAGTAAACTGAAAATATCATAGGTAGAAAACACATTGAATATGATAACTCACCAAAAATGACATAGCTTAGCCCAGTGTACTTCCTATATGCTGAGAGCTATTACATTAGCTGTAGCTGAAGCAAATCATCTAACTCAAAGCCTCTAGGAGAATAAAATGCTGGCTCTCTTGTGTGTTTTTGATACTGTGGAGTGTTGCTTGTTTCCCTTATGAGTGCATGAACCTGCCGGCGAGCGTTACCAGACCACGTGACATTTTGTATTGCTTGTCTGGGAACAGATCAGACCTCACAATATGAAGGGCACTTTCTACTGACCGTGTATCATTTTTGCACCCTCATGAAGTATTAAAAAGTAAGTCAAACCGTAGTGAGTTGAAGAAGTTCGTGTATGTCTATAGAAAGCATGCAGCATATAGGAAGTTCTCAGTAATTGATTCTTGGAGGACGGAATAAATGAATAAGTGAAAGAAAAACTAAGAGGTTCAGGCAGGGGACCCAAAGAGAGAAAAGAACGAGGGAGGAGTAGTGTTAATCGGGTGGGACAGTTACTGATGTCATTAACATACTGCAGTCTCTGTCCGTGATGGCTTTCACCGAGGGCTGTGCTGAGACAGACTGAGAAATGTTGTAAAGAGAGATAGATGTTTGGATTGTGCCGAAGTCTTATGACGAATGTAAATCTGAAAAAGGGACCATTGAAGAGTCTTCCCTCCGGGAGCTGAAGGCTCCCTGCCAGCATTTCCTAACACAGAGAAAGCACTTGCTAGCTTTTCAGTTGCAGAGCAACAGTCTGGTTTGGATGTTGTAAAGGAGGAAGCTGCTTAGGGAATCTAAGTGGCAGCAGAAAATTTTAAAATAAAAAATGGGATAGCTAGCATACGAAAAGACCTGTCCTTCCATTTTCTTGGTTAGACCCCTGAGGCCCAGGGAAACACAAAGACTGCTTCCCGTAATCTCGGACTTCTGGCTCTCGGGGAAGGCTCCTGACCCTGCATTCAAAGGCCTAAAATAAAAGAAGGGCAGTTAAGATGAACGAATGAACTGATATGATAGCCGCCTCATGTCAGTGCTCGTCACCTGGGGCTTCTCAGACACTGCCCAGCGCTCCCACCAAGTCTGTGCTTGTGTTCTGGGCCCTGAAGCTTGGCCCTCTAGGGTGATGGTGTCGCCTCCTTGATTCCCGTTTTCCCCTCAGACTGACTGTCTTTTTCCCGTTTTCTCAGTCTGACCTTAACTCGTATTTCATGTTATTTGTTCTGTTTCCCTGTGGGTTTCTTCCTTCCCAGTGCTTCCACAAGGACTTTTGATACTGTGTCATCTTGGCAGAGGATATAATTTTTCCGAGTTTCTTCGTTCATGTAGAAGTTCAGTCATTTATTTGCAAAAGTAGATGTGTTGAATATCAGTTCTGTGTCTGACATTATAGGTCTGGCAAAAGATTTGTTTATTCAATTTTTGACAAAGATTTACCAAGTGCTTTGTATGTACTGGGAGCTATGAAAATGTGGGGCAAGAGGAGCATAGGCCTGGCGGTGTGTGTCTGTAATCCCAGCTGCTCAGCAGGCGGAGCGAGGAAGGCCATAGGTCCAGGCCTGGCCTGGGCAACTCGGAGAAACCCTGTCACAGCATAAAAAGTTAGAGCAGCTGGAAATGTAGCTGAGTGTGAAGGCCCTGGGTTCAGTCTCTAGTATGAAAACAAAGTGTACAATCTGCATCCCTTGAAGGAAGAAAATGATGAAAAGAATTCTTGTACTCCTTGTTCCAAACCATGTAAAACAGAAGCCCACACATAGAAAGTATGTAAACTGTGATAAACTATTTATAAAAGACCTGAGTCATTGTGTAGAACATGACTAGCAGCTAAGCGCCCGCCTCAGTTTCTCTCCTAGTCTTTATCCACCGAAAATATCTAGTATCCTGACTTCTAATATTTTAGTTTTTAAAAATTATTTTACTTTTCTTTTAATGAAAACATTTGTGCTCATGAGAGAGCTCTACTTCTACTTTCTTTTTCAAAAGTGTCTTCCCCGAGGTAATTACAAAAAAATTATGGTGATGTTATTGAGCTGTAAATAATCTCCTTTTTTTATTCATTAGAAACATCTGTGTAAGATCGATGTTGTTCCTTCTGAAGGCATCTAGAAGTATTTGTTGGGGAAGCTATCTGGGTTTGAAGGTCTCTTAATGGAAGATTTTATTTACAGATTCATTTACTTAATAGATTAGAACTATTCAGATTGTATTTCTTCTGGTAGGTTTGGCATGGCATATTTTTCCAGGCATCTGTCCACTGTATTTAAATTTTCACTTTTTTTTTTTTTGAGACAGGGTCTCGCTTTGTGGTTCAGCCTGGCCCTGAGCTCAGCCTCAAACTCACATCACAATCCTCCTGCCTCTGCCTCCCGAGTGCTGGGATTATAGGCGTGAGCCACCACGCCCGGCACTGTGGTATGTGGTACTGGTTGCTGCTGGGTGTGGGTCTCCACACCCAGTATTGTTATGTGGTTACCGGGGAATCGAACCTGGGTCCTTGCGCTTGCAAGACAGGCGCCGGAACCACTGAGCTAACTCCCCGGCCCCTAAATTTTCACTTTTATTGGCATATGATTCTTACTCTTTTTCTCTGGTTGGTCTGTAGAATCCGTAGTGATGCATTCTTTTTTTTTTTTTTTTTTGT
>PVIR01022540.1:0-28112 GCA_004026965.1 Petromus typicus
AGGGCCAGCCTGAACCACAAAGCGAGACCCTGTCTCAAAAAACCTAAAAAAAAAAAAAAAAAAAAAAGAATCATGAGCCAGAAAGGAACATCTTCCTTCTTGGCTCCTCTCTACCCTCTCTGCTCCCTGGACATCATGGCATGAGCAGCTTTCTTTCTTCTGTCAGACCTTTCCTGCCATGTTGCCTAGCCAGAGAGTCAGACAGCTATGCACTGAGCACATGAGCTAAATTCAACCTCTTCTTTAGTAGTAGGTGTTGCATATTGTGTCTAACTGGCCTCTTCATTCTGCTAGTCCAGACACCGAGCCAGTTTGCCCAAGGTCCCAGACTATTCAGTAGAAATATGAAGAGCAGAGCCCAGGCACATCTAATGTGCTTCTGCTTCTCTGCAGGTTGTACAGAGCAGGGGCAACGGAAAGTCCCAAGAACCTCTCTTGACTCCGTTTAGCCTCTTTTGGCCTCACTCTGTGGGTTTGGATCCAGGCCACTCCTGCACCCAGGCTGTCAGTGCACAGAAAGCAAGCCTTGTCCTGTGAGTGAAAATAGGCAGCCAGCCTTAGAGACCCTCCCAGTCCTGTGTAGAAAAGGAATAGTTAGAGAGCCCTCTACCCTGACCATCCCCCTCCTACTCTTCGCCTGCAACTTAATTAATCATGTTTGCATCTGGATCCAGACAAGACAATAGCAGGGATGTGTTTTTGGTTAGGAACTGAAGCTGCATTCACAAAAGAATGTTGATTAGTTAGCGGTCGGTATCATTTTTCATGCCTTTTTAAGTTTCAAAAAATTTTAATATCAAAGCATTTCTCCCAGCACCGCACGTATCTATTTCTCGTAAGTGCATTCTGCTGGCATAATTTTCCTTTCCTTCCTGCAGGCTCTGTTTATGAGATGATCCATCAGGTTGTCTCAGAGTCTCCATCTAGCCCTTCAGCAACCAGAGGCCTTCCAGGTGAGGCATGAGCTGCACACAGTCTGCTGCCTTGCCTCATGTGGAAGGGGGACGGTGGGAGGGGGCGGCGTAGGCCTGTACATCAGCCGCTGTCGATTAGGGAGACAACAGTCGCCCACTCCTCCGACAGCAAACTCTCCCCAAGTGTGTCTGAGGCCTTCAGTACAAACTCTGCTGCCCTTTAAAACAGGGATGTTACCTTAAAGGAAAGAAAATGTCTCAACCCCTCTAGACCTCCGGATGATAAGGTCAACTTGAGTGCCCTGGTTTATCCTTCAGTTTGGTTCAGGAAAATGCCCTTAATCTGAGAATATCTTTTGGTGCGAGAAATATGTTTTATGGGTACAACATGTTCATGTGTGGAGAGCATGTCAAGCCACAGATGATAAGTCTGTAGAAGAGGCAGAAGTTTGTCTGCCTGACCAGCCTTCGAGCTGGACTTTCCTTTCAGACACAGGTGACAGAGGAGTCACAGAAGACAGTACAGTGTCTCTTCTCTGTTCAGACCCTTTCTTCCCAGTGCCAAGCTGGGCTCAGTCATCATACTGGCTGACCAGTGGGGCCATAAGAACAAGATGCTTCAAATGCTCAGATGCGGCTGACCTTCCCTTCATTGGAGATGTTAGTCTTAGGACCACTATTGCCCATGGCTAATGGCCAAAGAGGACAGGAGGGCTTGACTCAGCAAAGGTCTCTGGAGGAACATCAGGGAATTTGATGTTGTCTGGGTCACACTGATTCCAGGATTTTTGGTCAATGGAGACACTATTGGACTTCATCAGAGATTAGCCATTGATTTTTTGGTTAATGGTGCTCTTGATTTTGGCAAAGGAAATTGATAGTGGGTGAGATAGTAAGATTTTTGATTGACCTGGAGATGGAAAGTATTGTTTTAGCAACAACTAAAAAGTAAACTCACATTTCCAGAAATCAATTAATCAGTTATTTATTTGGAAAATAAAATCACTTAAAGTCCAAATATATTGCTAGAGGCAAATATGGTACTGCTGTCATCTACCTCCAGGCCTCACTGTGGAGTCTGGTTTGGCTTAGCCTCTTAGGGAGACCCTCTGTCCTTCTACATCAGAAGACTGACTTGGTCTTGTCCCAGAATGAGGATGGATGTTTAGTTATAGCTAGTTCCATCTCTAAGGAACAATTTAGTGTCAAAAGCACAAATGATAAGAAGCAGAGGTCCACCAGCTCTAGTTGGTAGATAAAATCTGTCCTATTTTTGCTAATAAAGTTTTTGGGAACATATTTAAACCCTTGTTTTAATATTGTTTATGACTGCTTGGAGAGTATACCAACAGTAATAGTTGAGACAAAAACTGTATGGTCTCCATACCCTGAAATACTTACAATTTGTCCCTTTACAAAACAACTGCTCTGGTATAAAAGATTTGCATGGAAGTATAGAAGCAATGGCCGAATGGGAAGTCTATTAAAATTTCCTGGTTTTCTCCCCAACATCCCAACCACAGACTGGTCTCATTGGAAATTTGGTTTGGAATGTTTGTAATCCTTGTGATTTCTGCCCCCTGGTGGAGAAGGTTTAAAATAGCAGTTGCCTATAAAAAAGCCAAAGGCCAAGGTTATGGCTCAGTGGTAAAGCACTGGCCCAATGTTTGCAAGGCATAGGATTTAACACAGTATTAACCAACCAACAAACAAAAGTCCCAAAGCACTAGCTTCACCGTGTGCTTTGGAAACTAGGAGCAGCTCAGGGTGTCTATCTTTCTGGGCCTGCTCTGAATTAGAAACTGTGATATTCTCTGTTACTGTCTTTGGGCAACTGTCAGAGTTAGGGGAGGATCACACTGACCCTCCACAGCATCGTGGAACAAATAAAAACAGGTCATTCATTTACTACAATATTTAAAATATGTATGTGTTTATTTTAATTAAATAATTATACCACAGATACAGATTTGTAAAGTATGAACAAATAGGATCAATCCTTAGGATATAGCAATAATGTTTTCGAAAGTTGTGGGTGAAAATAATGCAACGTATGTTCAGTTTTATTATCACCTAGGTAAAATAGAGATGCCTCTGGGGTATTTTCAGAACTTTTGGGAAGGTAGCTTTTTGGGTGATAAATGAGTGTCAGAGACATTAAGTTCCTTGTACAAGATCACGTCCGCTTCAGTTCTGCTAACCCAAGTTGCCCTCGTGAGAAAGCTTGTGTCTCAAACATTCTGCTCTGCACCTTTGCTGCCTGGGCAGGGAAGCTTACAGCTTCTGGAAATTTGGGCTGATGAGCTGGTTCTGTGTTGCTCTGCAGCTAGGTTCATGAAGATGCTCCCACACCGGACACCCCCAGATTCTGCTGCCCTCTGACCATGCTTAGAGCTGGGGGTTCCCAGTTGACATAGAGATTGCAATGAAAAGGAAGAATAGGGGATGGGTAAAAATGAGAATTAACTCATGTCATACACTGGTATAAATTCCCAATGTTGAGTGTGATCGTGATGTGTATTTAAAAGGTACCAATAAAAAATTCAATTTTTTTTTTTTTTTTGAGACAGGGTCTCGCTTTGTAGTTCAGGCTGGCCCTGAGCTCAGCCTCAAACTCACATCACTGCAATCCTCCTGCCTCTGCCTCCTGAGTGCTTGTTGATCAAAGATTTAGAATCAGCTCCTAATATTCAGTCTTGTAAGGGGGAGAATCATAAAACACATGATGTCATCCTGTGGAACACTGACCTATGAAAAGAACTTTGCCAAGAACAGGACAAGAGATGAAAAAAAGAAGGAAAGGAAGATATTTAAAGAATTAAAAATAATTGCATATGAAATATAAAGTTAGCCCATTTCCAAATGACATGACAGAAAGGAGTTCTACGAGCGAATAATCAAGAAATATTTCTTGAATGCTGTGGGCTCAGTACTGGGCCTGTGCTCCACATGAAGACAGGAAAATGTATGACAGACACAGTGGAATTCATCTGAATCATGAACTCTTTTTCATCAACTAGGAGTATGATGCAGTTTCATCTCTTATTCCTTGAGGCCTTCCCTGGCTATCTATGTCCTTTGGTGTGTTCCTATCTTCATGTGGAATTATCTGAGAATGCTGAGGACTTAAAGTCTTAGGGTCTGATTGTGGGACCACTGTGTCTTGACCTTTGATGATATTTCTGAATACTGATTCTGTGTAGCGTAGACAGAACTTGAGCTTGGCTGGAGGGGAACCCCTGGGGGTCCAATCTCATGCATGGATACTGGCTGTAGGAATTTGGAATGTATTCTCCCACTCAGCATCTTCTCCTAAATGGTGTCAATGTTCACGGTGCTGGAGGAGGGCATGGCTCAGCCACACTGTGTTGTGTTCACTCTAGACACCAGTTAATTCTTCGGCTTTTGCGTTAAGGTGGGGTGATGAACCCAGGCTTTCCTTCTCAAGTGCATTTTATTTCTGTGGAGAAACTGTCCTTCTCTGTCTGAGGCCTCAGTTGGGAGTGCCTCAATGAACGAACTCAGGCCAATCTTCAAATCTCGGTAAGCAGGGGCTGGCAGCTTCAGCAGCTTCTTTGCTCATAGCTCTTGGGCCCCTGTCACAAATTAGTACACTCCCTGCTCCAGCCTTGGTGCGTTATCCCATCAGCCTCGGGGACTTGTCACCTTGCTCCAGTAGCAGAAGGTTCTCATATCACATGAGGACAGGACGTGGCACATGTCCGTGTTGGCATAACCCAGAAGAACCATTCAAGTACCTATTTTTACCCTAGAAGAAAAAGTAAATCCTTTTAGGATGATCTTGAATCTCTACTTCTAGACATAAAGGAAAGTAATCATCATTTTCACATTTGCAAGAACCCTGCCATACACACTGGTTTAATATCTCACAGAATTGGGGTGGGGGAGATTGCAGAGTAAGATGGTATCCAGCATGTGATCGAGGAGAAAGATGTCATAGGGAACTCGGATCCACTGAGACAGGTAAGTGGCACAGAAAGCTGGGTTAACAAAACAAATCCCCAGGCTCAATAAATACTATCCTGTGTAGGAGAACATGATTCAACAAACCTGTCATAAGACCTTGATAGAGGGCCGGGGATTTAGCTCAGTGGTTCTGGCACCTGTTTTGCAAGTGCAAGGACCTGGGTTCGATCCTCAGTAACCACATACAATACTGGGCACCCAGCACCAATCAGTACCACATACCACAGTGCCGGGCATGGTGGCTCACGCCTGTAATCCCAGCACTCGGAAGGCAGAAGCAGGAGGATTGCTGTGATGTGAGTCTGAGGCTGAGCTCAGGGCCAGCCTGAACTACAGAGTGAGACCTGTCTCAAAAAACCTAAAAAAAAAAAAAACCCCAAAAAACAAAAAAGACCTTGATAGAATACAGAAACCAAATGTTTTCATGCAAGGAGAAATTATTCCCAAAGAAAGCAACAAACAAGCCTTTCCAGATGCATTTGTTCTCAGTCATGAATGTACAGTTCTTTCTGGGGCTTCCTGATAGCTTTGCTCTCAGATAGCACCCCCGACCTGTATGCTGTTTTCCTGGGTAACTACAGAAACTTGAAGACTAATTTTCTAAAACACAACTTCACTTGAGGCTACAAATATCTGATATAACTAAAATGGAACAAAAATTTGGCATCTTTGTCTTCGTATTATGCCTATTGCCTTTGTAATCTTCGTCTCGAGTCAGATTCTACTCAGTTTTCCACACAGATATGTTGGTCATTTAATGTCAGGAACTGCAGACAGAAGTGCAGACACCTGCTCTGCCCTACGGGATCTTCTACTACAGGGATTATTGCAGACATCTGCCCTGCATTATGAGAATTTCATCTGCATAACTACCAGCATCTGTCCTGCCTTATGCATGCTGGGACTGTGAGAGTGAAGGCTTGGTACTTAATAAAGGCATGGCGAGCTTGGGTATTGGGTCTTTTGATGCTTAAGGTAGCAAAGGCGGAGCCCAGGCTGTCTTTTTCTCTAGGTTTCAATTTTGTTGTTCATTGGTCATTCACTTACCACAGGGTTCTGGCTGTATCCTCTTCCCCAGACTCCCACCATTTAAAAACTGTTTTTGCTAAAGGCCATGATGCTGAATTAACCCAGCTATTGCCCATTGGAACTGGCAGGTGTTTCTGCTCTACTCTTGTGCTTTCTTAGCAGCTCAAACTCTAAAAGTCCTTCAGCCGCATCAAGGCCAGAATGTTTATATAAAATCCTGACTCCAGCTCTGAAGGGTAACTCGGCAGTTCCTGAGGAGAACTGCCTATCTGGTAGCCACAAAGAATGAAGGCAAGATGTTTTGCACAGGACAATGTGTCAGATGCACAAAACTAACAATTTCTAGGACAGTTGAGAGTGACCATCCTGCTGCCCAAGCCCCCCCCCCACTTCTTTTGAAACAGTGCCCCTAGCCAGTGGAAATTATCAGGCTTCAACCCACCCCCAGAAAATATAAACCCTGCCACTCTCTTTGTTTTGGGAGTGGCAGCACAGTCACTGGACTCATAGTTGACACCTTTCAGCCAAAGGCCCCGTTCACTGAAATCCGTCATCCCAGTCCAGCTTTGCCTGTGAAAGTGTGTGTGTTTTTTCCATACTCGGCGTGGTCTTTGTTCTGCTATCTGTAGGTCAAAGACCCCACTGTCCCGTATCAGTTTTCTTGGGTAAACAGAGCAACCTTGCCTTGGAGTGTTGTCCCACTTCATGGTGTACCAAGGAAGATGCTGGGCGCAGGCTGCCAGCCCGGTGCCACCATCCCCGTACCCATTATGCCTTTCTCCTTCTGTGGCATCCTCCTGGCTCCTTTCTGGGTAAGGGCAGTCTCTGGAGGAGGGGTAGAACTTTACTCCCTAAATCAACCATCGCGCCACTGTACTCAGTGGGGAGGACCATGGTTTCCATTAGAGATGCGAAGGCAGACGCGGAGGTTAGAAGAACCTGCTCGCAGTGCATGGAATGTGCAATAATGGCTCTGGAATTCCCATGCCGTTGTCTGACACGGATCAGCTTTTCTGGGCTCAGAGCGCCCAGGACAAGCTGTCACGTGAAAGCCTAGGCCCTGCTGGGGCGGGGAGGAGCAGTGCCAGCCCTTAGCCCAGCAGGGCACTGATGGCGACCTCAGGGCACTGGGTGGCGACCTCAGGACACCACATATATCAGCCTCCCACAACTTGGCTGCCAGCTAGGGAGAGAAGGCATTGGGCTGAGCCCAGAGAGGATCCCTCCGCCCCAGGAAATATATCGCCTGTTGACACTTTTATGGCCGGGGCCAGCTTACAAGACACAGGCCGGTGCTCAGCTCCGTTTTCCCGGACCCAGCTTGAAGTCACGTGCTCGCCCCGGGGCCGCCACTTGGAGTCAGGAAAGCCCATATATTTGCTTCCTCAGATAAGCCTAGTGGTTCCCGTCAGGTGCAGAAAGCCAATAAATCACCAGCGAAGGCTCAGCGGAGTATCTATCAGTCATCCTCCCGGCCTTGATCCACATGAAAGGCGGAGCGGGAGGGCGGGGCGCGCGGGGCGGGGCGGACGGGCCGGGACACCTGCGGGGAGCCGGCCGGGATCCAAAAGTGTTCACAGCTCCCAGGGGCCGGGAAATTTACACCCCTCCCTCCGGCACGCGCTTCCTTTCGCTTTGAAGTTCTGTGGCTCCGGTCTGGGGTTAAGGGAAGCAAGTCCTCCAGCCCGGGGCTTTTAATATTCCCCTCACGTCCTCTTTGCAGCCGCTTTGGGAGGGAAGAAAGCTGCAAAGGGAAGCTTGGGCGACCACCCCACAGCCTAGAGGAAAGGGGCTACCCTCACGCCTCTCTGCCCCAGGCCTCACTTAGAACTGAAACAGCACTGGACCAATCCTCGCTGAGGACGGTTGTCACTTCCCTCCAGGGACCTCAGTCCGAGTCCCACTTCTGTTATCTTCACCTTGTGGGGTTGAGTAAATTTACTTCTGCTTTTTCATTTTCTCTCTCCCGGGGGGTAAATAGGAAGACAAACGGCCGCTTCAGAGTGGTGTTGGGAGACTGAACATAGGCCATAGCTACGAACTGCTTCCCCCTGTGTCAGGCTTGGTAATATCAGGAAGGCATTTGCCCTTTCAAATTATTTTCCTATCTATGGAATGCTGGCCATTCTAGCCGGCAGCTGCTCACCCTGAGGCAACCCTGCCCCTTGGGCAGCAGGTCCTCCCCATGGAAGAGCTCACCCAGCCAGGCCCACTTGCTGGGCACTGGCCCATGCAGAGCCCCCAGGAGTACTGGGTCTGGGAAGACCCCCTGGCTTTGGACCAGTGCCTTTCTATGGCACCTTTGGGGCAGGGGGCTGCTTCTACACCGTGGACACATCTGCACCTGGGAAACCACAGGGTGTTTGTGGGAGATCCTGTGTTTCCTCCTGAGAACTTGAGTCTTCAGGGTTAACGGACGAATTGCTTTTCTCATGACAAAGATCAAATACCTAACACCCAAAGTTAAAGAAACTAAAGTTATTCTGGCTCACAGTTTGTAGAAGTTTCCATTCATAATCGGCTGGTTCCAAGGCAGGGTGCATGGCAGACAAGAATTGCTGAGGAAAAACAGTTTATGGCAGGCAAAAGGCAGCAGAATGAGCAAGGGACCTTTGAAGCTTTTTCTGATCTTTTTGTACTCTGGCTAAGCTACCATAAATAGGCCAAGGCCAAACCAATCAGTGGACTGATTTAGTAACCACACATCCTTAATCCCAGCATCCTGCGCTCTAGGTCCAGCCATCTCTCAAAAAGGCCTCACCTGTAACTGCATGAGGCTTTGGGAGACATCTAGACACAAGCCTTACTTGCCACACACAAGCCCTCCAAGCACATCTTGCTAAGTTGTGCTTCCGGTGTTCAAGGTAGGCAGATGGAAATGACATTTGCATACTGGGGATGACATACTGGGGATGACATACTGGGGATGTGTTGCGTACTGGGGATGGCACTCAGAACTTTCCCTTGCTAGGCAAACCTTTTACCATTGAGTCACATCTCAAGCCGGGAAGCAACACTTCCTGGGCTTCATTCAAGACAGAAGATCGCTGTGTGGGACAGATGACAGTGGCAGTTCAATTCATAGCTTTATCTTCTTCCACGACTGTATATTAAATATTGACTAAAATACTGCTGCAAATCCCTGAGCCAGTAGACAGTTGAGTTGACACCCCTCCAATCCCTGCCCCCCACCCGATGATGCTCGTCCAATCGGTTGGAGTGGAGGTCAGAATACAACAAAACAGGCTGGGTTCTTCCAGTAAGGGCAAAGTTCTTCTGCCTGGTTGGAGCTGAGACATCAGTTTTTCCTGCTCTCTGACTCTAGCTGGGTCTTCTTGGGTTTTGTTTTTCTGACCTTGAGACTTGGTCTTTTGGATCTCCAGCTTGCTTAATACAGATCTCAGCTTTTGTAGTTTCTCTCTCTCACTTCTCACTCCTAGTTAGAGATAGAGACATACAGAGCTGGGCATGAACTCTAAGTCATGGTTCAGACACACACACACACACACACACACACACACACACAGAGGGAGGGAGGGAGGGAGAGAGAAACTGGTTCTGTTTGTATGGAGACAACTGATTAATACAACCTGTCAGGCACTAATCAGCCAGCCAGATGTCAGGGCTTTTGCTAAGCGTAACAGTCTGGAAGAAGAATTCAAAATCTGCCATCCTCCTCCTCTCCAGCAGGACCAGCCCTAGACACCCTTTCGAGTTCTCCGATCAGTTCCACCACAGTCTATCCACTGAGGATTTCCTTTGGATAAAAGCTCAGCACCCCAGAATTCTCACTTTACAGTTTCTTGCTACATCAGGTTTCCTTCCTATCACAAGTCATAGTTACACATGTTAGTGCAGAGGGATAACGGTGTCTAACAATACACTGTGAATAAATAACTAACTTCCTTTGCTCTCTGAGGACTCTGACCAGTGAGTACTATCAGCCTTGCTTTTAGGTGCTGACATTAAAGTCCACATGAATTAAAAGCCCTTCCTTAAAACAAAGAGCAGGTGACCGAGCTGGCATATACTCAGGCTCCCTCTGAACGCTGCCCTGCAGCTAGAGGTTCAGGAGGTGCAGGAGCACAGCAGGAGCTTGTGTCCTGGCTCACAAAACCTGCCACTGAGTCTGAGCTTCTTCCCCAGCCATCCAGAGGCACCTGGCTCCTAAACTCTCTTTTCTAAAATGGAAATAATCGTCACCAGCTCTGCTCCTCCTCACCCACACGGGATTCTGGGGATCACAGGAATGAGAGAATGTGACAGCGCTTTGTCAATCGGAAAGAGCTATACGAAGATGAGGTATTATTATTTCCAGCTGGGCCTGTCTGGGCCGACTTCAATAAAGGGCATTATAAATGATCGATAAGACTTTATGTGGTATTTGTGTTTTAAGGGGGATCAAGCCTTAAGTCAAACAACTAAAACACTGGCATGAAACGTTGGTGCCACACCCCGTACTGAGGGCTTTGGGCAAGTGAAGGGGGCTGAGCCAAATCCTGAGTGGTGGTCAGCCTAAATTAGGTCCCAGGGTTATGAATGGATATTACATGTTGATTACTGTCTGTTTGATGACCATATCAAAGAAAGTTATACTACTGGTCAATATTTGTTTGAATGCTTACTTTGCATTAGGAGTTGATTCAACCAGTGAAAATGTCTATGAGGAACAAAGCTATTCCTATTTTCCAAATAAGGGAAAAAATAAGAATTAATAAAGCTAATTATATTTTCTAGGATCGCAAAACTAATAAATGGATTTGAACCCAGTCGTTCTGACACAAAGCCAGAGGAATAAGGAATGGATAGAAAGAGGGGCAGAGAGGGAAGAGAAAAGAAAATAGAGAGGAAAGGAGAAGGGAGGTGAGGGAAGGCAAATTTTTTTTTTTAAACTCAGTATCCCCCATTTGGATTATTCTGATCTGTCATGGTTTTTATCTACAGAGACCCCCCAACGCCTCATGCATTTTTTAGGTGATTGGACTACAGTGCTGGTTTCACTGTTTTGCTGTTGGAGGCAGGGGTGGTCAGAGTGGTTGGGCCCTGGTGTATGGTCTGGAAGCATCTATGGCCCTCCCTGGCTCCTCCTTTTTCTCTGCTTAGAAGCTCCCATGGACTGAGCAGTTTCCTCCACTAGACCCTTCTCCCATGCTACCCCCACCTGGAGCTGACCAGCCAGGCACGAATCAAAATACATGAACCAATATAAAGCCCTCCTCTTAATTTGTGAGTGTAATATATTTTTGCTCCAGTGATGAGAAATTAGATAACAAAAATTTTCAGGGAAGATATTGGACAGAAATTGAGACCCAAATAATCTCCAAATGAAATCTATCCTGAGGAGATGGAAGTGGGCCCTTTGGGGCTCTCTTTGCCCATCAGGTGAACCACATTTTCTTCATTCATGTACTATAAAGAAACTACTACCATGGTGGTGAAAATACAAACAACGTGCTGTGGAAAGGCAGGGGAAGGATGGAGGTGAGGGTAAAGAAGACCTTCTCACAGAGATGATGTATGTTCAGGCAAAACTCTGGGAAGCCATCAATGCTAAAATATTGCTTTGATCTGTTAAAAAGTAATGTATGAGCTGCAATGGACTGATTTCAGGGTAGGTATTAGACTTGGAAATCGGGATAAGTTACATAAGCCATACTATCAAACAGTCTGCAGATCTCAGTGGCTTAAACCTCCTAATCTAGTTTATTTCTCACTCAGACACCATGTGTGTATATGTTGCTGAAGGGCTGTGGTCTGCATCATCACCCAGGCATCTGAGCTGAGACATCTGCCTCATCTTGCGACTTCTGCACCTACAAGAGTCCTACTTGGTCAATTAGGCAAAAGCAGAGAGGGACTAGAGAAACGCACACGGTCCTTTTGCATCTTTGGCTTGCATACAACACGTTCTGTCTGTTCCCATATCTTTGGCAGAATTGGCTTTATGGCCTCAGCTGACTGCAAGGGAGGAAAATAGGCACATGTGTCACCTGTGGTGAATGTCCCCATCTGGGTTGTATAGTCATCCATACAGGGGAGGTGGTGACAGTCGGAAGAGAAATGCTAGATTCAAAATCCAGACAGATTCACACTGTGAAAAGGGTGTGGTCAAGGATACAGCTTCCTGTGTGCACAATGTGAAGGAGGAGAAGCCAAGGATGAGACTGAGATTTAAGATAATCACTCAAGGTGAGGGAGGAACTAAGTCTACGAGGAGGGGCCAAGTGGCCAGTGTGACCTGAGAACAGGAGCGTGAAGACTGCAGCCAACTGCAGCTAGAATTCAAAGTGGATCTGCACAAGATTTTAATGCACTGTCTCCTTGGAGAGAATGCCTAGCTAGGTTTTTATTTTACGAAAATGTCCACAAGAGGTTAGTGTAGGAAAGGGTCATGTTCCTAAGCCTGTGGCCCCTGGAAATCTTCTGAGAGCAACGATGACAGTTAACACAGTCTATCTTTATCTTACAATGCTATTGACAATCCTTAGTAAAATTTGCAGTTGGTGATTAGCGAATTGAGTGAGAAAAGACCTCTCAAGGGTTGGACTAGATCATAACATACAGGCTATCAAATCTGAAGTGGACTGTTAGCTGTGTGCACAGAAAAGAGACATTTATCTTCACTCCTTAATGTTCTGACAGAGTGACAATAGCACGACTTGGGAAATTTATCCCAAATGAAATTATTTCTGACCAGCAATACTTCTTGGATTGAATTGATAACACATTTTTGTTTCCTCATCAAGGAAGAGAGTGTGTCATTATTTCCTTTCTTGGTGAAAAGAAAACTTGAGAAAACTGATCTAAGAAATAAAATGACTTGCCCAGGCTATTTGAACCGCGCAGCTATTGAGCGCCTCCGGAGAAGAACACGGAAGATCAGTTTGTTGAGTACCGATTACACGCCACCCGATTCCTGTACATAATTTGTATCTAATCTTCACAACCACTCAGTGAAAGATAGCTCTCCTGTGCTCATCGTGTAGAGACGGCACACTTGAATAGAGAGTGAGATGCACAAACTCCAGGGCCTCCATCCCATCTGCCCAGTAGGCTCTGAACTTGGCCCAGTCTCGGCTGTTCGTGGCCGGCGGAAAATGCCGAGTTCTATCGGCCGAGTTGGGAGCAGGAAGATGAAAGGCACCACGGGTCTGTGAACTCCGCGCCGCCTTCAGAGGGACTTTCAGCTTTCAGCCACATGCACCAAAGGGGCTCTTTCCATCTGTCGACCTGTCAGGCTGCCTTTCTTAGGCTTCTTTCCTCCCTCCCTGAGTTTCTTCAATAAAACATTTCACTCCCTTGAAAAGCATCTCGCCTGAGTGGCAGAGGATGGGCCCAATATGGTTCCACTTAACCCTCTGGGGATGAAGAGGAGGCGCATCCTTCCTTCATATAACTTTCCCAGCAAGAAGTTTCTCTGTGTATTCTTCCAGAAAACTGTGAAAAAACGCACTCTGAGGATTCCCCCAGCGAAGCTTCATTCTCACAGTTTCTGCATGGAGCAGGAGCCTGTTTTCGCCTTGCCAGGCCTTTGCCCCGGTCTTTCTGTTCTTTTGACTCTCGAGGAGGCTGATGTGAGCGACTGAGTGTGGCGCCATCTTCTGGCTAGGCCCTGCAATTTCACTCTCTTCGTGAGAAGCTCCAATCTAAGAAGGAGGGAGGGAAACTCTCTCTCCAAGGTCCCCCACTGTTCTACCTCTCTTGCCTGAGTCCCCTAGAGGAAGAACAAACGCTGCCCAAGACCTCCTGGAGTGGACAGGAAAGCCCATACGCACAGGCACCAAAGTACAGATGAGACTTTTCGAAGCATGCAGAAGAAAATCTCTCCGACTAGGCTCCTCCCCCACATCTTCTCCACTACTTCGGGGCCACACTGAAGCCTCTCTGTATTCATCCTGTGTCGTGCGGCTGTGCATTAGCTGCCTTGCAAGGAGCTGCAGAGCGGCCAGTGCATCCGAGAGGAACAGCAGCATAAAGACGGAAGTCTTCTGCATTTGGAAATCAAGAGGGGTCTGGAGAGATTTGTGAGGCTGCAGTAGCCTGGAAACGCAGTCTGGCCCCACCCTGAGCTGATCATTTGCATTTCACAGATAATTTACATTTCGCTGCATTACCTCTGCTTTGCAGTCGGCCATGCAAGTTGGGATTACCATTTCTTAAAATGGTAATTGTGGTCCAGATCAATTAGCACATCGATCATTTTAAAAATCACCTCAGATGATTTTAAGGTGTAATATCAGACTTAGAAGCTGTATATACTCAGACCAGGTCTTCACTTTCCAGACGTATTTAGAGTTAGTCAGTTTGAGAAACTTTCCTTATTATATCTTCCAGAACTGAAAAATACATTTCTAGAGTTAAAATTTGAGGTGCATTTTAGGTAGGGAAGAGCTGGGTTTGGGGGGATTTTTTGAGCCAGGGTCTCACTTTGTAGTTCAGGCTGGCCCTGAGCTCAGCCACGAACTCAGCAATCCTCATGCCTCCTGCCTCCTGACATGCCACACGCGTGGTTACAGGGGCCAGAACCACTGAGCTAAATCCCTGGCCAGGGACTTAATTGATTAATGCTTTCCTTCCTAGTTGATTTTCACGCAATTCATTGAGTCAGTCTCTTTGCCTTTAGTATCCAAAAGTTTAATGATATCTTCCTTATCCATACAAAACATGCTCATTTCCACTTCGAGGAGAGCACCTGCATACCCTGCCGATTCAGGGCCCTCTGTTCAGGCCTAGGTCTCTGTGCGCAGCCCCTTGCTGCTTCAGCACTGCATCTTCCATCAGTTTAGCATGAGCTCTGAGTGTCGCATCTTTTGACCTAGGGCTGTGCGGTAAGAAAGAAGTGTTCTACTCTATCCCAGTTGCACAGGAACCCTTCCCTAGTCACAATGCTAGACGGTCACTGACCTTGCCCTCCAGAAAGAAAAAACAGTGCAGGTGCCATAGACACGGGGTTACATAGTGAGTTCAAAGTCAGTCCCAACTGGGTTGCAAGACTTGTCTCAAAACAAAACAAAAAACCCAAACAACAAATCCAATGGGGATTGAGAGGGGAAGACTTGATGATTTTCAGCAGCGTAAGTTACACTGTTCTGATATTCACGTAAAACTGAAGCTTAATTGACAAAAAAGTAATCTTGCAACACCTCTAAGACCAAAGTGTTTCTGTTTCACAGTGTGAGGGAGATTGGTCCACAACCACATCCCTCTGCCAGCTGCTCCTCCATGTACCCTAGCCGACTGAGTTTTCATTTAAGGAGGAGCTTGTAACCTCAGGCCTCCAGATCCTTCAGCTACTCATGGTTATGATTTTTACTCTAAATTTACAGTAGCAGATGTTGATATATATTTTCTACTTCTGTGTCTTTTTACTCGTATTCTTTCATTTCCTCCATGAGAATGGGCCAGGGATTGAGCTCAGTGGTTTGGTGCTGCCTTGCAAGTGCAAGGTCCCGAGTTCGATCCCTGGTACCAAAAAAAGACTCAAGTCATTTTCCTCACAAGGCTTCCTGATTGGCTTGGTTTTTATTAATGTCTGTTAAAGATAGGGAAAGAGGCGATAACTGCATATTAATGAGATTCACAGAGGACCCAAATTGAAAGCTGTTGTAAACTGCAGTGGTGACAGCAATAAACTGGAAATCAGGGAGCAGTAAAATGTGGTGAAACTTGTGCGTGTGACACTGACATTTTAGGGAACAAAGCAGAAGCTTGAGAATTTGCTTTGAGAGAGGAGAACAGCGGAGAAAGAAGCAGACAACCAAAATGAGAAAGAAAATGCTGCAGTTGCAAATCTAGTTACCGCAGGAGGTTGAGAGGGATGGGGTGATTCCATTCCCTCCAGTCAAGGTCAGACGGCCCCAGTCTAGAAAGTCATAGATGCAGAGCTTTATCATGGCATAGGTGTGTCACTGATGAATCCGATGAGACTCATTTCTTGGAATTTTTGTGAAAGGCAGAACTAGTATAAAATAAGACATATTCTTCATGCAAGAATTGCGAAGATACACAGGTTATGTAAAGATGGAGCTTTCAGGGTACACCTGAGGGGGAAGCCCTATCTGAAGCAAAAGAACTGACAAGCAAAAGAGAGAGAGAAACACACAGACAGACAGATAGACAGACAGAGACAGAGAAATGGCACCCCCTGGAGCCAGCCATGCCTGTAGCTATCACCCTTGGTTTGGTCAATAATTCGTAAAGCACAGTACACGAATGTTAGCTATTGGTTTGGTTGTCGTATGCCATCTGCATAATATTCTTGCTCAATATATGTATTTCATGCCAGCTCAAGCCTTAATAGCCCATAGATAAAATGTAATTAACTGTACAAGTTACCGGGCTAGCAATGAAACCCAGCATCGAGAGCATGACACATCCTAAATATGTAACAGATTTTGGAATCAGTCAATTTCAGACCAAACCAGAATACAGGAAACAGACAGATGTCTTCACACATACGCCAAGCAAATCGGATCCTCTCGACAGGGATGAAGTCCAGGGGAAGGAGTCCAGCCATTGGATAGCTTCTTGCATTTCCTTCCAGAGGCTGTGAGATGACAGGGAGTGTACAATGTGGCCAGTCCCGACGTGCTGAGACGCTCTCAGAGCCAAGCTTACTTGGAAATTAACTCCTT
Source organism: Petromus typicus (assembly GCA_004026965.1). NCBI lineage: Eukaryota > Metazoa > Chordata > Mammalia > Rodentia > Petromuridae > Petromus > Petromus typicus. Next base: position 16,565 of record PVIR01022540.1, read on the forward strand.
TTCTTCTTCGTGTCTTATAGTGGCCAGCCAGAGTAATGACGCCACAGATCACATTCACTCAAGTCAGAGGTAACAAAAGGAGGGAGAGATCAATCTGCTCAGTGTCACCCCTTTTCATTCACCTTTGGCGTGGTTATTTTTCTGACCTTAAGTTACTGAGGGATGTCACCTCAAAAACCAGATACATTTGAAATTTTTGGATCTTTTCCTCTAAAACCCTCCAGAGCCATTGAACATGTAAGACGTACTGTCTGAGCCAGACTTCCCTGACTTTCCTTGCAGTTCATGGGTTGGGTTGGTTTGCTAAAATATCTTGTCTGATGTTGATGAAAGATCCATGACGAAGAGGCTTCCCTTCCTCAGGTCTCCTCATGCATTGCTCAGCCTGGGAGGAGGGAAGAGCACTGGTGGACATTCATAGTGTCTTTGAGAGCTCTAGGCAAACATGTCGCAGTAGTAACTGCACTTTAAAGGAGCAGAATTTGGTCCATGAACTCCACCTGGGATTCAGATGTGCATTTCTCTGTCTCTCACTATACTAATCCTGGCTCAACTGACGGATGTTGCCAGCTTGGGATCCTGAGCATCAGCCGCACAGATTTCATTCTCCTGCATCCCCAGAGCCAGGTGAAGGTGTTCTAGTACTACCTGCCTTTTGAAGGGGAATGATAATTGGAGGGTGCTGGGGGCTTCACTGCAAAACAAAATGGAAAAAGATAAAACTCCCCTGTAGATGCTTGAGAAATATTTGAAGATTACTTAGTGTTGTCTGTTATTTTTCTTTTTAAAATAATTCAGTCTCCTATACTCCTCAGTACAGAACCACATGATGTTATAGAGTACATAGTAAAAAGATGACTACAATGAAGTAAGTTAAAATATTTCTCATTTCACATTGTTATCTATTTTTATTGTTTTTGTGATAAAATCAGCCAAAATCTACTTACTATGACTTTTCTGTAGAGTATGGCTTTATGACCTCGTGTTGCATGTAACATACCTGCTACTCTGTGTCTTTTGACTCATATCTCCTCAACCCCTGGAAACTAATATTTATTTCAGTGTCTTTGATTTTTAAAATTATTCCACATTTCACTAATATTATACAATACTTGTGTTCTTGTGTTTGACATTTCATTTACTGTGTCCTCCATTTTGTCCACAGGAAACGAGATACTCAGGGTTGAGTTTCATGAGGAACCAGCAGGGGAACATCCCGGGAGGACTGAACCCTGAACCATTTTCCAACAACTCTTTTTGTTTTGCAGCAGATTCAAAAATAGCATTGCAAAGCAAGGTGAAGAACAACAAAAGAGATGACCTTGAGAAGTTCCTGGAATAAGCCACACAGTACCTCCTGATAACCCATAATAACCCTCACACCACAGCCTGTTTACCGAGCCTCGTTTGCAAGACTACAATAATGCCCTTGTGACCGTAATAAGGACACTCTGTTTACCCCGAGCCCTGCATAACTATTTCTTGGGAGTTCTGCCCAAGGAAGATGCTAAAAGTTACATCTTCCCCTACACCAAGGTCACCATGTCTCCCTTCGACATTGACCCCCAAGTGACTGCCACACCTTGGCTTTACTTACTCAGACAGGGACACGAGCAATTAGAGTTCCACAGGGTTCAGCTGTCTCCTGCCCTCCAGGATCCTTCTCCAGGTAAACAACTTCATCTCAGCTGTTTTCACTTCTCCCTGCAGTGTGTTAGCACACCTACACACGCCCTTCTCAGTGCTCACCAAGAGGCCAGTTAGCCTCCTTCTTCCCATCTGATCTCTACACCTTTACGTACAGTACGGCTTTATTACCTCATGTTGCACGTAAGATATCTGCTACTCTGTGTTCTCTCACTTACACCTCTTCGACTCATGGAAACTAATATTTATTTCAGTGTCTGATTTTTAAAATTATTCCACATATAACTAATATTATACAATATGTTTGTTCTTGTGTTTGACATTTCATTTACTGTAGCCTCCATTTTCATCCACAGTATGGTACTAGCAAGAACTTGATCCTTCTTTGGTCCAGATATTGTTTCAATGTTTGTGCACCATGACCATCAGATAAACACATATGCACTTGCATATTCACTGAAGTGTGACTCAGTATCCAAGCTACAAGGTCCACCTAACAAGTGTAGAAAGTGCACCGTTTCTCTGAAGTCATCTTGAGTGTTATTTCCCACCATGTCCTGGACACTTCAGTGTTTATCCTTTATCAGTCTTACCCTGGTCTCCTTTACGGTCTGTCATTAGGCCTGATTCACTAGAGTCTTTTGCCCTGGAGGAGAGGGATCTTCTAGGGTGACAAAGGAACAGAGAGAGAAGACAAAGGTCACTTTTGTCACCTTTTTGCTTGATGTCGAGAAGTCTAGTGTCTACCTTCATTAGTTTACTGATAGCCACTTGGCAAATGTGACACCATTCAACTTCGGATGGGAGTATGACAAAAACATCCAGACCTGAATGAGAGGTGATGGTTACGATTCCTGTTAAAATGACAGAGTCCTGCAGTGGCCATGAGGAGCCCTTTGCTGGCTACTGAAAGCAGCCTTTCCAGGGCTCATAGAGGGCAGGTCCAAGCTAAACCAGGCTGAGGTATACTCAGCTGGTAATGTCACCTTTCCGCACGTTCCCATGGCACCTGGGTGAAGCCCACCCAGCTCTTCTGTGCTGTCAAATGGCTGTGCCATTAGGGGACAGCTTGGAAGCATAGATCTGTGAGATGGCAATTTGAAATATAGAAAGCACGAATCCCTTCCAATCCTGGAAATTCCTCTCTCCTGATGTGAAGCATTTTTCCCTGGGACCAAAGCTTCATGGTAATGTAGGAAAGTGTGCTTTCCCAGCCAGAGGCATGTCTGAAACAGTTGGTAAGTGGAACAAGTCCACTTTTAATCATCTTGCTCCTTCCTGGGCAGCTGATTTTGTTCCACAGGGGAGAGTAGAAAATAGTTTTGTCTGTGGAATAAAATAAAACTTGCATATGAGATTTCAAAAAGCCATTCCAAACGTTCTGTCTGCTGCTTCATGCAGCTCCTCTCCAAATCCCAGGAAGACATTTCAGCTGCCACTGACCCTAAACAGAGCTTCAGGTGGGCTTCTCAGAATCCCACTAGGTCCTTTCTTGACATTTCTGTAGTTAAATTCACTCGGAGAACATGATCATCGAATGCTAGGGCTTTGCATGGTGATGTCCTGGAGGTACTCACCCTCCACACTTTTGGATGATTTCAGCTCTGTCTGCTTCTGGTTGGAAAGAATCCATCAGTTTTCTAACACAAGGCTTTTTGTGAGAAGGAGAGAAGCACTGTGTGGTTGGTGCTGAGATTGTTTCTTTGGGTGCATGGCTTTGTCAAAGGCTAGTCTTAGAGTCAGGAGACGCAATAACTGTGAGCACATGCCTAGCTCTGCATTTGTTCAAAGCCCAAAGATAGATCCCAAGGCAGGGGGAGGGGAGCCTAACTTCACTACATTCGGCCTGAAGGGACTCTTCCAACAGAGTTTCACAAGGTAGACAAAAAAGGGTGTGTGTGTGTGTGTGTGTGTGTGTGTGTGTGTGTGTGTGTGTGTGTATTACTAGGGTTTGAACCCAAAGTTTTCACATGAGGTACATCCCCAGTCCTTTTAAGTTGTTTTGCTGTTTTTTTTTTTTAATTTTGAGAAAGGTCATTCAGTTGTGTGGACTGAGTTTAAGCGTCCAATCTTCCCCCCTCAGCCTCCTAGAGTGCTGGAATTATGGATGTGTGCCATGTCACCTGCACCAAAGGATTCTTATTTACCAGATAGCTCTCTGTATGGTTGCTGATTGGCCATTGAAAATTTAAGGCTGCTTAAGGGATAGATCTAGGTTCTGTTCCATATGAAGCTTGTATAATTTTTGAGGCTCTGTTTTAGAAAATGATTTTAACAAGACTTAACTTTTTCAGATTTACAGAACCACACATACAAGACATTGGTAGGAGCTCCCAAGTCTCAGAAATGGTGTACACAATATAGAGTCCTGAAGGCAACGCCTCTCCAGCTTGTTAGTAACCAACCTCTGCTCCTATGCTCTATACACTTGTGTAGGGAAGGAGCTCTTGGGATCACTTGTGATATATTCTTTTCTCTACCAGATGTAACAATCTATTTTTCCAAGCTGCGTCTTTATTTTATTGCTTCCTGCCAAAATTTTCAAGTCTCTTTTGGTCTGTATCTATTTCTTCTTAATGGCTAGGCTTGAGAGTAGCTTCTTGGGAGAAGTGCAGGGGCATTCAAACAATGGGCTTGGCCCAGGAGCGTGGACTTTCCTGAAAGACGGCGGGTGTCTCTGGTGGGTTGTTGGGGTAGAACGATGCAGTTCTGAGTACTGGAGGTGGAGTTGGATTGGTCCATGCCGACAGCCTTTCGGGAACAGCTCACATGGAAACAATCAGTCTTGGTCCCACTCATTAGCTAACGTATGGGCAGCCAAGTCTGGGGACCAGATCTCCCATGGCTGAAAGCAAAGGTATCACGTGCTCTCGATGGAAGAGCCTGCCGGGGCATTCCACAGTCTCAGAGATTCCTTGTTCTCCTAAAAAAAATTGGGTAATTTAAAAAATTCTCTGGATTTTTTTTTAGTATTCACATATGGTCAAGACAAAACTGACCACAGATCAGTTTACTTTTAGGTGTACAGTCTTTCAAAGGCCTCCCTTTGCATTTAGGATCATTTCTAAACTCTAAGTACTATTGCCTTTCTCATACTTCTCACAACTTAGGATCAAGTTGCTTGAAAGTTAGGTTGATTCTTTGGATGTTCCTGGAAAAATTCCTTCAATATGCCTCTCCCTCCTTCTGGAAGCTTACTTCTGATCATCTTACTCCTGGTTAATTTATACACTAAACACTCAACTTTAAGACATATGCTATCCTCCCAGAGTGTCCATTTTATCTCTTATTTAAATGCCTCTATTTCCCACTCAACTAGAAGATTTTTTTTTATCTACTTTTGCCTAATTACCCAAAACTTAGTGGCTTAAAAGAAAAATGGCTTTATTTATTCTCATGATTCTGAAGAGTAACTAGGCTCCACTATAAATTCCTCTGCTACAAATAATGTTATATGGAGCTTCAGTTGTCTAAGAGCTAGACTAGCTGGTGTGGCTACATACAGGCTATATCTATATGGCTGATCTTTAGTACAGGGTGTTGGCTGGAAGCTCCTGTTGGTTCGGCCCCTGGAATCCCACAGTTTACCTCCATGTGGGCCCTCTCACAGCACAGGTGCTGGGTTTGAAGAGGAAGAAAGTGAAAATACCAACTCTTCTCTGAAGACTCACAAGTCCTTGATTTCGCTTGTGTTACCTGTCACTGGTCTAAGCAGTCATAAATCCAAGGGGAGGAGAAACTCACAGCAATCCTCAAAAAGGGAGTGACAGGAACACATAGGGCGATGAACTCTGAGACTTTCCCTTGCACCTGGCTCAGTGCCGAACCACGAAGACCTGACACTTCACCCCCTTGGCCAAAGCCTCCTTTTCTTCCAATGCTCTGCTGATATATATATATATATAGCTTTGACTTTGTATTTGATGAATACCTTAGTCCCCAGAACTTGTGGGCTGACTCTATAGTTTTCCAAAATTAAAAATAACAATTCCAATGACCTATTACTGAAAGAAGAAATTTCCTTATAAACAAAAAAGTACTGGATGCACTAGGACCACTATATGTATTAACTAGAGGTAAAGTGCTGGCTAAATTACACAGACTTCCTGGAACAGTGTCTCTCACCCCTCATCTGTATCACTGTGACCTTTGACTCCCAGGACGTACTCAAGGACAAAGTGTTGGAAGCTGGGGCCTGTTACTGGCGCTTGGAGTCGGACCATTCCAGCTGTTGTTTTCTGGGACAACCTTATAGTTTCTCCAAAACTCAGTGTGTTAGTAGAAATGTTTTCTGTCACTTCCTCATCAGTTAGGAAAGTGTAGGATGCTGTAGCTCCTGCAATAATTAAGAAGTAAACAGGAATAATTAAGAAGTTCAACAGGCAGCACATGAAGTATGGGGTTTGCTGCCACCTTCACAGACTTGGTTGATACTAGAAGTTAACACAATAAGAAACAGAGAATGAAGATCACATATGTAATTCGGGGAACAGTGTTCTGCAGAAGTGACACATCTGTCTTTCTTTCTTTGGCTGTGATTGTTACCAAGGCTTATGCCTTTTATAATCTCTCTCACGCAGCCTCAAAACATGGAAATAAACTGATTATGCTCTTTAATTCACAATACCTTTGAAAATATGAATTATTGCTTTGCCTTTCTTTTTGTAGGGCTGAGAGGTGTGATAGGAATCAGATTCTTGTTGGTTTGTAGTTTTCTTTCCTCTCTATAAGGTATTTTTAGATACTCTTACTTTTCATTACATGTAACATGTCTTGGAGAACTGTTTTCCTCTCTTAATCCTAGTTGCCTTTCAAGGCTGAGAGTTGTGGCATAGAACAACTTATAAAAGCCTACTCAATAGTATCTTGGACAGACACCAACATGGGTTATGCAAAATTTCCAGTGTAAAGCTTTCCTAAGTGGATGAGTAGTCTTTACAAAGGCTTTATGGACTATTAGAGTGATACAGTAAACTTTTGTGAATGAACAAATGAAGAAATGAAGAAGTTGCATACTGTCTAGCATACAGCAAATTGGAAGTAACGGTTGTTTGTAGAAGTGCTGCATAGGCATAGAAAGAACTGAACTGTATTGAAGAGCTTTTAGTCTAGTTAAAACATTTATAACATTTTCTGTACTTATTATGTCAATGCACTTTGCAATACTAGAGCATAAAATAAGAGGAGGGCTGGGGATTTAGCTCAGTGGTTCCCGTGCCTGTCTTGCAAGCATAAGGACCAGATTCAATCCTCGGTAACCACATACAATATTGGGCATGGAGACACACGCCCAGCAGCAACCAGTACCACATACCGCAGTGCCAGCCATGGTGGCTCATGCCTGTAATCTCGGTATTTGGGAGGCAGAGGCAGGAGGATTCCTGTGATGTGAGTTTGAGGCTGAACTCAGGGCCAGCCTGAACTATGAAAAGTGAGACCCTGTCTCAAAATAAATAAATAAATGAATAAATATAAATAAATAAAAGTAAAATAAGAGGAAATGACTAACTCCTTAACAGAATGTCCTGGAGTAAACAGCTGAGTTTTGAGGGCAGGCGAAGGTGGGGGTAGGACAAGATAGCAGAAGAGCTTTGGGGAATGTCATTCCAGCTGAATAAAAAAGTCCTTGTTGGACATGCGTTTTGTTGTGACTAAGTGGATACTAAGGTGGGGGTGGGGAGAAAAGGGAGATGATTTTCAGAAAGAAAGAAAGCGGAAGTGTCTCAGTTCACTTAATTTACATGCAGTGAGCTGAGAAAGGTGAATAGACTCACCAAGGTCACCGGGACGTGTGTGAGAGAGCCAGGACTTAAGACCTCGTCCTTAGGCTCCAGCTAAGACCAGAAGGAGCAGGGACCGCAGCTTCTGGGCTTTGTTGTTCCTGTTAGACTTTCCTCCAGATGTTGAACAGGGACAAAGACCTGCATTAGTGACAGGGCTCTCAGCCTTGGTTTTAGGGTTAACAGCCAAACAGGGCATCTGTCTTGCTCTCCATAAACAGGGGCAAGACTCTTCGGTACCACAGGGTTGTGGCCAACTTTGAAAGGGAAACAAATGTCCCCTGAGACTCATGGGATTGAGAAGGGAATTTTGTAGAAAACACCTACATAACTCACTCCCATGTGGGGCCAAAGGAAGATTTTAGAAGTCCTGAACACTGAACCAAGGATAATCTTCTCTTTGAGTAATGGAGAGTATAAAGAGGGTGAAAGTGATAAAGAATCCCAACAGAGTTCCTTCCCTTTTTTTCTTGGATGACAACTGATCTACTTGTTTAATGTGCTGAGGATGCGTTTGAAGAATCCTCATGCACTATTTTGCAGGCAAGATGAATAGGGTGGCAGTGCAGATGGACCCAGCAGTCTGCCTGAGCCTATAGTCCAGCGTGGGAAGTGAGCAGATCTAAACTGATGAAAGTCTCAGTGCTCCCCCTCAGTGTTCCTGGCGGCATTCTGTGAATGTAGGTAAAGGTGTGTAGGGAAATATGCTCCTTTGAGACATAAGTATAATTTATATAGCTTAAACCACTTGGTTTGGACACAGGAGAAAATTTATGTTTAAAGTTTTCCTCTGGAGACAGGGTAATGGACGTTTGTACCCTGGTTCTTCCAATGGGATCAACAAATCTAGGACATTACTAGACCATCTTGCTTGCCTAAACGGTAGGTCAAGGCCTGCAATGAACTGAGGTTGTTGACATTGTTCTAGTGAAAGCAAGAGCTCTCTCAGCTGAAAATGATGTTTTTCAAACCCACATTTATACCTTTTCATAACTTTATGGAGCTTTATGATGTGAGGAAGATGTACATACTCACTACACAGAATCAAGACTGTTTTAGTAGAAAAGAAATTGAAGAGAGGCTCCACAGTACACAGAATAGATCCAAAAAGGATATTTAAACTCCAGTTTCTCTACCTGTATAACTCCCAAATGAGTCGGAAGAGCTGGGAACCTCTGATGTTTTCAGCGAAGGACACCTGCTTACAGCCAGGTTAAAGCAGAGTGATCGATCTGACCTCTAGGAGGCTCAGTATCAGGACTAATGAAATGCAGGTGACATCAGAGCTCTTCTCTGGCCACACATCAAAGGCACAGAAGTCGATACTTTGATCCTCTGAGCCCTTGCTCTTTACAGAAAATCTTCACACAAGAAGGGGGAGCTGAGATGGGAAGGGATTCAAGGACTTTGGTTTCCTTTCTTCTGTTAATGCTATTCTTTAAAATCTGGAGACAAGGCAGGTGGCTGAGAGTACAGAACCACGGGTATCAAGATTTGAGCCATCCTATTACGTGGGTAATGGAGTTTCAGAGACCTGTGAGCAAAAAACAAAGAGCTGGACATAGCACCCTAGGGTTAGAAAAAGCGGCTAAATCGAATAAAGTTTGAAAGGGGCAGTACATTCAGAGCCAGCAGTTCCACGCCAATGGAATGGAAAATGGCGTGAGCAGAAAGGAAAAATTCTGCTGGTGCAGAATCGGTGTAAGCGTTTGAAATACGTGCACGTGCCTCTCATTGGGTCAGGCAACATGATTGACGTGGTGCTGCGTCCAGTCAGCTGTAGCCACTGTGCATGCGCTTTTCTATCTCTGCCTCCATGTTGAGCCTGGAGAACAAAGGTCAGAGAGTTTGGCCCTGCGGTGTTTTTTGGCTCTGGGGTGTTGTGCAGGTTCCGGTAAATGAAAGGGGAGTCGTCCCGCAGTCCCTAATCATGTTACCTATATCACTACTGATGTGTTTTTCATGACTAGCATCTCTATTTTCCCCCAAATCCCTCTTCTTGTAGCATGATTCAAACGCTAATGATACACTTTCATTGATTTGGTGTCTTATTAGACTATGAATCCCTCCTAAGACAAGCTCCATTATTCCATTCTTCAATAAAAGTGTCATTTATAGAATCATTTCAGATCTCAGCATCATAGCTGGGATAATGAGGCTCTTGGTGACCACAGAGTGAAAGTCAGACATCCTCCTGTAAGGTGCACATTACCGCTATAATCTGTACCTTGTCCCAGCCCTGGTTCACGTGTCTACTCCTCCATGCCCAACACATCAATTTCCAGCAATTGTCCCAGCCTGTGGGGTTTCATCTATACCTGGGCGATGGCTGAGCCCCATATGAGAGTCATTGTTCTTTGGGGTGGAATGCCACCACAAGGTGCCTGCTTCCCTGGTGCTTGACAAAGGAGAAGCTGTGAATATGTTTATTATATAAATGAATGCATCTTAGAAATAAGTCATTGAGTAGGTGATTTCTTTCTATTCTGTTGGTTTTCAGTGAAAGAGAGCCAGTGGTGCTGGGAAGACGGAGAACAGACAGGAAGGGCCAGAAGAAAAAATAGGCATTTATTTTAGAGCTCTGCTTGGCCTTGGCTAACTCAAGGTGGTGCTGGCCGTGGCTATGCCTCAAGGTTGATGTTCTGAGGTCAGAGGGAACAAGGGCAGAGAAGCTAAGTATACTTTGTGGACATGGGAAAGAAAAAAAAGAAGTGGCAGGAGTCAGAATAAGAGGCAGAAAAAAGCTTCGGCACCCATTCCTGGGGAGGCAGAAAGGAATGGAGAAGTTGCTGCTCCAGCTTGGTGAGAGCAAAGGAAAACAACCAGTTGCCTATGAACTTATTGACTACAAAATGCTAAGTCTATTGCCCCTCAGCCATAATAATGTAAGGAAGTGAGTAAGGCTAAAAGTCGGATAAAACATGAGAAAATGGTGGGTTAAATTTGGTTGAAGGTAAGTGTGATAGACACTGAAGCCAGAGATGGGGTGGAGAGAGAAATAACTAGTAGTCAAGTGGTCTAGCCTCCCTTGCCTTTCTTTCTAGAGTTTCCAGGGTCCAGAGGAAGGAAACCACACTCTAGTGTCCCTCTTTTGCATAGTTCTTGTGGATGCCAGATATGTGGCACTGGATTGAAGCAGAAAAGCTAAGGACAGAGATCTGGGGCAGGGTAAGGTGATTCTCTGATATTGTTTTACTGGGACAAGTGCCATTGTCACCTCTGTCCTCACCTTGGATTTCTCACCCAGAAACTCAAGATGGAAACCGCTCTGACTGAAAGACTTGACTGAGAGTATCGTTCTGTATCATAACGGGGCAGCCCCTGTGATCAAATGGACTTGACTCTGCTTCTTCAATGTGCTTTATGACTTTGGTGCTACCTAAGCATTCTGAGTACTGATTTCTCATCTTGAAAATGGAAATAACAACAATATCCACCTCAGACCATGGTAAAAGGTAACTAAGTGAAAATGTACAAAATATTGGTATAAATACATGCTTAACATATCACATGGGAGATGTGGGAACATCTTCTGAGTCATAAGTCTTTTTGTATGGACATCTTGGGTTTTGACTTTTTGATTACTGATAGTTAAAAAAATGAATGCATATTTTAACAATAAAATATATGCAGTTAAACATTTCCAAAAATAAAGACATTCTATGTATATACTTTCTTCTTGCTTTTCTTAGCTGACTATTGATACATATAACACACTGGAGAAAATAATCAGAACTTTGAGTTTATCATATGGAGGCACTAATTATGTCCACTGAAATTTCTGTATTCAAAGAGCCCCCAAAGATATTAATACTGCTTAGGGATATGTTTATCAATTGCGTTTTTGTCCACTTCTTAGAATCAGATCTCTAAGAAGAGAGCTCACCAAAGAGAGAGGAGAAGCATGGGGAGATAGAAGTGGGAAAAGGAGGAGGAAATGGAGGAGAAGATGGGCAAAAGGGAAGGGGCAGGGAGGCAGGGAAGAAAGAAGGAAGGAGAAAGAAGAGAATTCCAAGAGAATAGTTCCTAGATCACAGGTTCATAGCAAGATTTGGGCAACTTAGAAAGATCATAGTTCAAGTAGAAAAAATGTAGAAAGGACTGGAATGTAGCTCAATGGT
>PVIR01022541.1:0-28137 GCA_004026965.1 Petromus typicus
AAAGAGTACCAGCATAGTAGATCTGGGTACTGTGAAAGACGAGACTGTTTTTGCCACCACACTGAAAGCTCTACAGTTACCTCAACCTCAGCTGCAGAGACAAAGCTATCACAGGCATTTCACTGGTGTAGGAATACTTGAAGTGAACTATCTGAAAACAAGCTGCAGGCAAAGTTAACATATATTGGACAGTAAGTGCTACTGTGTAGAAGTAAACAATGTGAAATTCTGATCCGTGAAATAAAATTGTTATATAGTTTAGCATAATTAATATTTAATTGTTTGCACCTCAGGTTGGGCAACTAACATGCAAATTACTTGTGCTGCATTGTGTTACTTACCCTGTTGTCTTGGCAGCAAATAAATATTTATTGAATTAACTGACATCAAAACAGATTAGCTTCTTTTATTTAGTGCAAAACAGATATTCTTTCCAAAAGAAAGTAGAGGAAACAATGCAGTTCAGAGAATTAATTGTTTTAAATTCACTTACTGCCCTTGTTCTTTATATATTTGTCAATCGCTATCATTGCAGAAAACAAGAAGAATAAAATTCACATTAAACAGAAGCTCTGGGAAACACAACTGAGAAAAAATACAAACAGATAGAAAGCACGCAATAGTAGAACACAAAACTGTGTGGAGACACTGTTTGAAAGTCTGTAGAAACACATTCTTACACCCTAAAATAATTACTAGCTTCCAGGGAAAATCAACTTTAAATGCAGGAATATAGATATAGGAATATACTGAGATAATGCCTCAATTTATTTTTCTTAATAGATAATTACTTTAAAGCAATATTAATTTATTTATTTATTCAGAAAACATCTACTGGGACTGATGTGAGGTAGATTATAAGCATAATTGAATGTGTCTTGCCAGAAATAAGCTTCCTGAGCACTTCATTGATAGTCTAAAAATTATTTTTAAGTGACAAGTGATAGGTAGATACCAAGCTCATATGTTCAGCCTAGAGGAAATACCAGCATTGTATCATTTGAAAATTCAAAGCATGAATTTGGGTCCAGAAAACTTCATTTGATTGTTCGTTATTTTGCTATTCTCATCTTATGGAATATTTTTATTTCTCATCATTTAAACCAAACCCTTTAAGATTATATTTAAAAGGGTTCAATGAAAAAGACCTTAAAAAGGTCACAGACAGGAAGAAAATATGAATTAATGAATTATGAGTAGAAGTAGTAACATGACTCAAAAACAGAGGATATGAGTTCATGTAGAAATATTTCCCATTATTGTGGGATTCAGGTTTAAGAAAACAAAATTATAATAACAGTGTAAATACAACAATTAAATACTCTGTGGTATTTAAACGCAATTGCAGGGAGGCTAAAACACAACTTTACAATTAGACTTGGCTAATCATATTAAAGAACAATGACAAATATGATTTTGAGATTTGGTTTATCTAAATATTTAAATGGTTTATGATGCTCTTTTATTTATATTTTACTTCCACTTTTCCTAAATTTCAACAGTTTACTATGGCAGACTTTAATAGCAGGTAAAATGTCTCTTATTTGGAGCTTGTGTTTTAGTCCTTTGTTCTCATTTATCTTAAAACAAATACAGAAAACTTGCATGTCAGGAACCTATTTGCTCTTGGTCAGAAATAAGATTTTTAAAATCTGTAGTTTAAGTGCAAAAAGAGCAGCAGAAAAAGGATTCTGGGCCAGAATGTCCAGTGTGTGGCTCGCACAGAATTTATCTCTGTATTGGAGCAGATGCTCCAATGCTCTGAACACTACAAAACAGTATTGATCTCCATTAAATGCTTGTTGATGAGAGTATGATTCACTCAGAAATCAAGTGATCTTTTTTCAAAATCACTTCAGTGTTTTATACATCTATTAAATGATCTTATTGCCACCTAAAACATGGGCTTGATTTATTATGGTTCTGGATGTCTTATCTTCCACAGTGCCCAGATCTACTATGCTTGTACTCTGTACAAAAGCATCACGTTTTGTGTGTTGGTAATTTGCCTGAGTTCACACTAAACCTTTTTGTAATTCTCATGGTGACCTCTCAGATGTATGTGCTGCTACTGTCAGAAACATAACTTCGAGGTTATCTGTCATTGGGAATTTCTGGATGTATTTATTACTGGAAAAACTTTTTCTTCAATATAGCACATCCACACAGATGTCCTTTCTATTTTTGTGGGTTTAGACTCACCTATCAGGGCCAGCATAGACAGAGTTATCCTCAAAATTATATGAAAAAAGTAAGAAAATTAGCACAGTTGGTGCTTAACATCCTGAATTACCCTTACCAGCCACCTAAAAATGCAGCTGCAGGGTAACACAGGACCCTACAATGGCCTCTTACATACCCTACCAAAAAGCAAAAGTCCAATGTGCTTTTGATTTTTTTCAGTGTCTATTGACAGTATCATCGAGTAGAGTGACATGTAATTTCTGACTTCTGTGTTCTTTGTCCCAAAGTCAGATACTGGATATTACTTATAATCTCACTAGTGAAGAATTAGAATCACAAATGATACTTTTCACTGTCTAGATTAGCAAGGTATAAATTGTATGCATAATATTTACACAATAATATAGGTGAAAATTATTTAACAGCTTTTACCATATGGGAAATAAAGAGTGAAGCAAATTGTAAATTATACCTCGATTCTATCTTTATATTTTGCTGGTAACATTTAAGCAAATCTACTGTATTCCTCAACAGAGCTGTATTTTTGGTAGTTCACTTAAAGCAATAAATATCCTTTGCTTATCATATTGTTCTAAATTAGGGATTCCACCACAGTATTACACTTTATTCTTCCTGAGATGCCACATTCATCATATCATTGCCTAGTCTTACTTTTCTTTCTTTCCATGTAATCAGATAAAATATACTCATCTGCATATTAGAATAGTGCAAGTAATTATGTCCTGAGTGTCTGGAATCGTGTCTTTTCATTAGACTTGTTACTCGTTAAGTATCTGCCCTGCATGAGGAGGTACCACTAGACACTTCAGAAACTACATTTCTAATGTGCTTAGTGAAGCTACAAGGCCCCGTAGTTGCTTCAATTTCTTCAGTTGAAAACATTGAGATTCCCAAGTACCGAGTGACTTAAACTGGAATATCCAATCATCAACAGAACCAGGATTTAATTCCAAGGATATTAACTCCTCAAACCTTGGCATCTCATTCAAAGATCACCTTAAAATAATGCTATGTGCCCTAAGGATTTACTCTATGGAAGGACCTTTAAGAGGTTTGTGGATGTATATGTCTCCACTCATTCGTTCAGAGAGATTATGTGTATGAGCTACAAAAGTTTGTTAGTTCAAGAGTGCAGGAAAGACCTGAACTTAGTCGCTGCTGTCTGAGGGCTACTCTTGCTCTGGGGAAGCTGAGAGAGATCTGCGTTGGCCTCAGGAAGAGGGAAAACGTCACAGAAGAGCTGACACCTGATGTGGGTCTTACAAAATTACCTAATGTACTGATTGGTGCTTCAGCTTTGAGATTTACTGTGTAATCCGAGAAGACATCATTTTGTTTGTTTTTTTCAGAAGATTCTACAGTCTCTGATCTCCAGATAATGACTGTACCTGTTAAAATGGTGCATTGTTGGTGTTCCTCTAAGTTACATCACTGCCACTCTGTCCAGGAGTGAAAATACTGCTAAGTAGTCTTACAGGTCATTTAAAAATTGTTACTTAGCACATTTCTTACTGAAACACAACTATAGGATGAAATATACTTTCAAAATCTCATCTGTTAGTGGAAGTCTGTGCAAAATTAACTGCAAAGACAGTATCTTTCTCCATTTGAAGTAATTCTTTGCCTATAAAGAACAAAGCAACATACTTTTAGTTCCAAATTGAGAACATTTTATTTAAATTATCTAAGAATATAGGCTCATTAGTTATAATTTGTTCATGCTTTTATATTGCTTTGTTTGTAGTGTATGCACGAAAGAACATTAAAAGTAACATTACATCTCCATGTATGCTCACAGGAGTAAAGTATTATTCTTTTTCCCCTTCCAAGTTCTTACTTATAACACTAATTATGTTGATATAATTTTAAGAAATATTATGTTACTTCATTTTAAATTATTTACTTTGGCAGACTAGGGCACAAGTTATGGATGTGCACAGATCCATGTTTGCTAACTCTCTACTTCCAAACATTACTAAATTATAAAATTATTACTCACAAGAATAGGTAACTAATTTCCCTTGAATACTTCCCTTGCTAGTACTCCTACTAATTAGTCATTGGAGCTGACTTGAATTTTAATGCTATGATACATCTTGAATTGCTTAAGTTGTATTCTCAATCACACCCAAAAGTTAATTCATGGGTCACTATACTAATAGAAAATTGTTAATGCAAATTTATTCTGATTATGTTTGTATGCATGCTGATATCTTAATTGACCTTTTTGTGTACTTCTTCACAGGGACAGTGGAGAGGAAATACAGAATTCTTAGGACAAATCCAATGACAACCAAAAAAGGATCTAGAAGAGCAGGCACCAGCACATGAGAAGGCCAGTTATTTCATTTTACATGACTTTATCACTTTATGTGGGTGTGCAATTCACACATGGAAGTGTATGTGTGCAGTTTCACTTAACAGTCCTACAGCTTGTTACACTAGGATCCACTGCTGAAGGCCCACCTGACCTGGTCCTCGTGATCATGGCAACATAATTTGCACCCTGTGGAAATGAAGATGACTTTCTCCTGTGACAAGACTGTGTTTGACACTGGTTAATTAGCACACCGATGGCAGGGAAGCTGCCCATTTTACCCCCCACCACACAAAGCTCACATTTATATGCAGCGCATGTTGTAGAGTGGAATATTAGCGCAAGTCACATGGCAGTAATCATGTCTTCATTTTTGGAAGTTAGAATAAAAAAGAAGCTAATGATTATAACTTTGAAATACGGTGCACTCTAATAATTGGACAGGCTCCATGGAGAAACGATGAGTCACAATTCATTATAATTTAATTCTTAATTCTCACAAAAGGAAATGCATGTGGGAAATATACACCTCAAACATCCATGCAATGGCGGCCACTTGACTACAAGTAGGGTACAAGGGAAAATAGAGAAATAGTATGTAGCACTGTTTGAAGAGTGCAACTTGAAGGTTTTGCTTGAACATTGGTATGGGATGTTGAGAAACTTATAGCACATCAAACTGCAGAGGTTTTGCTTTGAACTACCAATGTTAACAAAATGACTGGAATTCCATGCCTGGAGCGGTGCTGTCCGCATCACTTATTCCAGTCAGTGCAGACAAGTTTCTCCCTCACACTGCTAAAACAGTCTTGGAAAATGTAAATATTGATGACTTTGTACCAAATATTCCAAATGTGAAGGTAGTGACTGTACATATATTGTCAGAAGTTTTTTCCTGAGGGAAGTGAAAGTAAAGAAGAAGGTAGGGAGTTTTCATAAAAAATCTGCTACAACTCACTATTTATTTGATTGTCACGTGGAAGCAGATCATCAAAACTTGACGAGGTGGCCGGGGATGTACTCAGTGGCACCGGACCTGCCTCGTAAGTGCAGAGTCCTGAATTTGATTCCTGGTAACCCCACCCAAAAAAAAACCCCGCTTGACTGAGCCCACTCTCACATCTGGTTCCTTGATGGGACTCTTCTTCACTGATGGTTTCTTTTTTTTTTTTTTTTTTTTTAATTATCTTTATTGGTACTAGCCAACACTCCGAATATCATCTACATATACTTAAAAGAGAAATTCAGAATTCAAGACAATACTATTTGTATACTCTTTTGAAGTGTACATATTCAAGATGACACTTCTTAAAGTCATATTTGCTTTTGCTTTCAGACTTGTTTGCTTTATCCAAGTTTAGGTTGAGTCCTCACTAGTAATGTGGACACTATGGGGGGCTGTGCTGCCATCAGACCTCAGCATTTCAGTCTCATAGAATTCTTGATTGCACTCAAAACATTCCGTTAACTCTCTGCTATTCATTTTTTACTTATCTCATTCAAAATGCTACATCCAAACTGTGATACATTATATTCTATAATTTTGCAAAATGGGATCATTAATCAGTCAGATTCTTTCTGCAGCAATGCGCCTTTGCTGCTCCTCTACAGTACTTATTTTGGCCACGAGTTTTCCAAGACAGCCTTTTGGGGCCGCTGTGTCTCCCTGCTTCCCTAGCAATGATGCTTTTCCCATTGAAGATGTCACAGGAGGAGGAGGAGAGGAAGCACCACACAATTTAGGAGTGAGAACAAATGTGAGCCTTCAGCAACGGCCACCCTTGAAGCAGAAAACTTAATGTGTGTTCCAGACGGAGACCTGCAGAGGGCAAGGACGTGGGACTGCAGCCAGCTCCGACTCCCTTTTGTAATTCTCTAAAAGATTACACCATACCAAACCATGTGCAATGAAATTTGTCCCTAATGGGGTGTATTTTTTTTCTTTTTGGTTAAAGTGCATAATGATTATATCTAGATATTTACTTAGGAAAGGTAGTCATCAGCACAATTTTTTGCAAAGCAAGAATTTGCCAAGCAGTCAAATTTTCATCGATGCTAAAATGTAAGTCTGAACATAACATTCTGATACAAGATACTGTGGAACACCTCAACTCCACATCACATAGGGGTGCTGCTTTGGGCAGGCTAGAGGGGGGCAGTCGGGGCGCACACATAGGATCTGTGTTTCTGTGGACTCTTTCCGCGTGGTTTAACATTTTGCTAAAACACAAAAGACAGTTGAGTACCGTGTTTCCAGTGGCACATATTTAGACATAACAATTATTTTTTCAAAGCAATCCTCAATCTAACCTCATTCCTGATAAATGAGAATAAGGTAGAAATTCAAAGAGTGTGAAAATAAGACTGAAAGCCCACATTAGGAAATTATATAAATGTCAAATTTCTTAGAACATCATAGTTTTTTGTTTTTTAAGTTGTAATGAATTTCAGTGGAGGATACATATATATCCTTATTGGAGAATGAAGAAATTATAATACAAAGAACAATTATATATTGAGAAAAAATGTTGTAAAACCTACTGCTTCCTCACCTTGCCTGGAAGCTTCAAATTATGAAAAAGAACTCAATTCTGGAGGCAGAATTTAGAGAGTAACAAGAAATGATGGCAGAGAGTGAAGGGAAAAGGAGAAAAATATTGAAAACAACAAAATATCAGCCGTTTAGAATTATTTAGCAAGCAAACAAGCAAGTATCCTGTACAACTCAATAGAGTATAGGTCCTGTACAGATTCTTGAGGAAAAGCAAACATTAACTTTGCTTGAGAAATCATTATGAGAATAACGTTATAAACAGAAAAGGTAGGAAACATCACTCCATGCAAATCTCCCTCGTGTCAGGGACTTCACTGACTGTAGTCAAATTTCTCCACTCCAGATTTCTCAGAAGCAGGATTGAATTATCTCATCCACAAATGCCAATGTGTTTTCAAGAAGTATATATTTAGATATGAAACTCTTGAATAAAATGTTAGTAAATAAACATGTGTGTGAACACTGCTACCTCATTTTGAAAGATACCAAACAATAGGGCTAAATGGAAAATAAATTTCTTTAACTTCAAAGATAACAAAATTCATATCCACTTCACTGAGTTGTCTGGATAGGTTATTGCATTTAAACCTGACAAACTGATCTTCAGAATGGATGCAACTTGTAGAAATTCACCTGGCATTAATAAAATCTTACAAAATCAGACACAGGAAAAATGGGATTGAGTCTAAGGTCATTGTGGAATGAAGGTTATGTTACTAATGGCCAGTGATTTTTCATTTAAATTATTATTTACCAGGAGGTTAAAGCCTACTTACAGGAATGTAATACATAGAGAATAAATTATTATGTATTATTAAATATAAATATTTGAGCTTATTTGAAATTAAGATTTTTTTAAAATACACCTTTTATAAATGTTTACACATCTATATGAAATGGAAAAGTTCAATGGTATCATAAAACAAATGAAATAAAATGTTCATGTCTAATTTATACACTGTGCATATAGGACACCCTTTGATATATTATTTTTAATATTTTATAGGTATCTGCAATCTGTACAATATTAAATCCAAGATTCTTCATTGTTTTCTTGATTGAATCCTCTGCCAATATATGGTGTGAGGATTTAACATAAATTTGAAAGCAATTCTTAATATCTCTTTCTCTCTATTATACTTGGTAAAATGGAAGCTTTGTTAGTTATGCCTTATAAGTAGTTATTGTAATAGTTAAAATAGACAGAAAGAAAAAACCAGAATATAGCATGATATTTTATACAAAAAAACAGTTAATAGCTAAACCCTTTATGAGCATAAAATATAGAGAGCATAAAATAATATAGAGATTAAAAAATACAAATGGATAGGAGAATTTTTTTAAAGGAGATATGAAATCAAATAGCATTAACATAGATTTAAATCTGAACACGTCCATTAAGTGTAAAGGTATCAACATTCCAGTTAGAAGGTTATATAAAAAGATAAATATAACTTTGCTGCCAATGATAAATGCTTATTATGTAAAGTACATGTAGACAGGAAATGAAAAAGATATAGTGAAAATACTAATCAAAAGAAAAAGATCTCAACACACTATATTAAAAGAGAACAGTACTAAAATAAAATCAAAACAAAACTATTATGAGAATACTTAAAACTGAAAAAAATAATTAATGAGGAAAATCCTAAATATTTAATTTCCTAATAACATCTCTTGAAAACTGCATTTAGCAAAATTTATAGAAGTGAGAAAACAGAAAAAAAGCACAGAGATATTAAAATCACTCTGAAACAACTTATGGATCAGAGATAAGAAAATCAAGAAAGACATATCAGATAAAAATGATACTATCATTGTACTACCTTCCCTTTATTGAACACTACACATATGCAATACTGTACACATCATTCTTACATGCACAGAAACATTCTCCAAAATAGAACATGTACTTTGGGGTGAATTGGTAATAAATTTCGGAAAATCAGTATCATATGCAACATGTTCACTGACCAAAACAGAATTTTATTAGAAATAATTCGCATTAAAATATTCACAAACCATCATATAACTTGTAAGTAGTATATTGCCAAATGATTAATAAATCAAAGGAAAAGTCACAGTGAGAGATTAAAAATATTTTCAAATGGAATAATCAGAAAAATATAACATTTTAGTACAATATGAAGATAATTCTTAGAGTTAACCATATTTTTCAGAAAAGAGGAACAATGTAAGCATTACCAATCCATGCTTCAAGAATAAAGGAATAGAAGAACCAAGTCATCCAAATGTCGGCAAAAAAGAAATGACAAAGAAATAATTTCAGACATGAACAAAATATAAAACAAACAATAGAGGCACAAAGATAAATATAAGATCAATAAAGTAGAACAAATATTCCAAAAGCTGTTAGCACTTGCTTCAATCAATGCTTAATCAATGGATTAAAATAATTCAATGATATTTTTTCAGTAAACTGCGATGGAACAAATACATATAGATGGAACGAATACACAAAATATCTAAATATCTTTAATCCTGTTCTAGTGAAACTAATCATAAATGTAAACAAAGCTAAAATATACAAAATATCTAGTACAAAATAAGAGAAAAACTGTTGGACACCTTGAGATATTTTTAGAAATGACACCTAAAATAGTACTAATTAAGAGAAAGAAATTGCTATTTGGACTAAGTGAAAACTTCAGGGTCAGTGGTCACCTCTCTCTTTGGTATCAAGAACTGGTTTCATGGAAGATAATGTTGCTCAAGCAGGTGGTCTTCTGCAACAAAGTTGTTTAACTAGAGTGATTCACCACAGAGCCATGGATCTAGTCCTTAGCTCTGGAGTTTGTGGTTGGTTAGTAATTCTCAAATTCTTCTGAAAACCGATTCAGCAGATCACATACCAGGGGGTAGAGATGGCCCTGGCTCATTCTCTTTCAGAACTCTCTCCTAATGACGGAAACATGCCAAAGTCTCAACATTCACTCATCATGCTATAATTCTAGTTCGGCTCTAAAAGGAATGACACTGTCTACAGCCTGAACCCAGCCGTCATTCCCTCCTGAAGTGACAGACTCACTGAGCAGGTTAAATACATCATGTGAGTTAAGGACATCTGGTGACCCTTCTGTGTCCCTGAAATGTGCTGCCAACAGTGACTACTTTTAAAAGAAATCTCTGCAGCAGCTCTTAAAATTCACAGTTGTGGCCAGTGCTCTCCTTTTAGAAAGACTTTGCATTTCTCTATACAGAAGACATGAACATTCTCTTTCCAGTGAGCTTTGTGGACAGACACGAGTTAAACACACATGCTTGAATGCAGTTGATACTTTAATCAAGTCCTGAAAAGCACTGCTAAGTCCCGATGACATTTTTTTCCAGTGATCCAGCATTTCTCTCTGGATGGCACAGTGCACAGATTCATATTTGGTAGTGACCTCTTTGATCTGAGCAGTGAAACCAAAAAAGCCATCCAAGCCTAGCAGCTTTTCTGCCCATGCAAATGGTGACACAAAATGACCAGTTCAGGTTTCCTGATATGTACTTATTCAATGGCTTGAATAGCCCGCAGCTGCAGATCTGATGCATATTACACATGCTTCTCCACATCCTCCTGAAAAATATGTCACACATAAAGAAATACCCGCGCTCTGATGCTTTACATGAAGATTAATGCATCAGAGCCTCAGGGGCTCAGAGGAAGAGCTTTCAGAAGGTGACTGAATTATGAGAGCCACTATCACCGAGTTTCTGTTAGGAAGTGGTCACTGGGGTGTGCCCTGGAGGATATATCTTCTTCCCTTTTCTCTCTGCTTCCTGCCCACCATGTTGTCAACAGCAGTCAATTTGTCAAGCCAGATTATCTATTACAGTATCTCTTTGTCTTCTCTTTCAGTTTTGAGACAATATTTTCTGCTCTTTCATTAAGTTGCCTGGCTTTGGTGCCAGCCTCACGAGGAACACGTGCCACATTTTGAACTGCATTCACAATAGAGGCCCTTGGTGGCAGGCAGGGTCACCTCTTTACCAGTAACAAAGGACTTCTTAGCTTTATCAATGAAGTTGACCACCAAGAACAATGCTTTCAGGGCAGACACAGTTGATGAAGTAGGAGCATTCAAACATGGCTTCTGTTTTTGGCTCTTTGTACCCATATTGCAGAGCAGTTTTGAAAGTTTCATGGCATTTTTGGATAGCCTGTCATCACATATCCAAAAGGAGTTTGAAGAATGTGAATCACCAATTTGGATGAACCCCCAATTTGAGTATGACTTTTGTTATTTTCTGTGAAATACTTCATTTTACTGTTGACAGTCTCAGAGTTCTCTGCTGCCTCATCATTAGGTCTTTCCTCCTTTTTTAAATAGTTCTCGAGTAACTTTTACCTTTTACTCTTGTTGACTAGGCATAGCTTGAGAGTTTCCCAAAATGATGACTGAGATCAGGGAATGGTGCAGAAACAAGGCACTGGCTGAACTGGTAAGTAAAGTAATGGCCTGGCCACGAGTGGTCTAAAGGAACTGCTGGCTTCAGTCTTACCACCTTTCTCCCGAGGCAGCTGTACAACTCAAGTATACCAACTCCCTTGTGCTCTCCAGTGTGCCACCAGATTCAGCTTGTCATTTGCAATTAACTGGCAGATTTTTGATGTGAGTCCACAAACATCTGATGCATTGTGGTCTCTGCAGTCAGGACACTGCTGACAGAGCCGTCACTGGCAGCCACTCTCACTGCTAGCCTCACTGCCTCAGCTCTACTTCACATCTTCTGATACTGCATTATCACAAGGAGCTGCACCGGAGACTGCTCTCAGGTAAACTTCACAACAGGTTGTGCTTGGATGAGAATCTCATCCTGCCAATGGTCTGAGAGCAGACAATGCAGGGTGAATTGCTAGGAATGTGGGGCAGCTATGAACACAGATGGACGCTCTCCTGCTCGCTCTCCCGCTCACTCGAGCACCACTTGCCTCTCTCCTGCTGTTAAGCCAGGCTCCTAACATACTGCAGAAGGTTACTGGAGGCCAGAGTTTGTGGCTTTCTGCTCAAGATATAAAACTGACAAATACATATGACATACATAATCACACATGTGCACACAAGATTGAGGGTGATTTTAACTCCTTTTTATATTATACTGGTAACATCTAAGTATCTCCTCAGAATCTATTAAATCACCAACATATAATTCTATTAAATAAGAAAACTAAATAACCTTGCAAATATTTTTTTGCATTGACAAGAATATTTATCTGAAGATGATATACACACTTCAAGAGTGGACACAACAGTAAGATATATTACAAGTCTACTAAGATGGTTAAAATTTCAAGCAGTGACACTGAGAAATGCTGGTGGAAAAACAGGAAGTGCCATTCATTGCTGGCAGGAATTCAAAGTAGTAAAATAGGTGTAGGAGAGATTTGGGTAGTTTCTGGCAAAGCTACATATTTTTATTGCATGCACAAGTAATCATGCTTCTTGTTACCTGTCCAAAAGAGCTAAAAGGATATGTCCACACAACGACATGCATATACTCTTAGGAATTTTTTTTTTTTTTGAGACAGGGTCTTGCTTTGTGGTTCAGGCTGGTCTTGAGCTCAGCCTCAAACTCACATCACAGCAATCCTCCTGCCTCTGCCTCCCGAGTGCTGGGATTACAGGTGTGAGCCACCATGCCTGGCACTGTGGTATGTGGTACTGGTTGCTGCTGGGTGTGACTCTCCATACCCAGTATTGTGTGTGGTTACGGGGGATCCAACTCAGGCCCTTGTGCTTGCAATACAGGCGCTGGAACCATTGAGCTAAATCCCTAGGCCGATTCTTAGGAATTTTGTTCATAAATAACAAAACAGAAAGTAATCATGATGTTCTTCAAAAGGTGAATGGTAGCCAGTAATGGTAACACATACTGATAACCCCAGCACTCTGGGAGGCTAAAGCAAGAAGATCACAAGTTTGAGTCTACTCTGGAGAGCTTAGTAAATTAGTGAGAATCTGTCTCAAAATAAAAAAAAATAAAAAGAGTTGAGACTACAGTGTAGGGGGAGGAACTGTACACATCAATGCGCAGTATCACACACCAAGAAAAGTGAATAGTTTGGTAAACTGGGTATCTCCAGACAATGGAATAGTATCCACTGTTAAATGTAAAGAGGGATTAAGCCAAGGGATGATCAGACGGATATTTGGCCAAGTCAAACAAGCCTATCTGAAAAGCATTTGTACCTCTCATTCCAGTTATATCATATGAAATTCTGGAAATGGTGAAACCATTGAAGCAATAAAAAGGATCAACAGATGTCAGTGTTTAGAGAAGAGCAAGATGAACAGGCAGAACACTGGGGGTTCTTAGGGCGGAGGAGTCTTCTGTATCACACCACACACACTACTGCAATTTTCAAAACCCACAGAAGACACAGCACTGGACTGTGAGTATCTGGTACCTGTACTGCAGCAGACCTGACACAGCAGATGGAGATGGTAGGGAAACAGTTCAAATGCAGAGGGGTAGAAGATATGAGGGCTCACTGTAGTCTCGGATCATTTTGCTGTGAACCTAAACTAAGGTTCATTTTCAATGAGAATACAAACATCAAATGCAGATTATTTCACAGAGACAGTGAAGTAGAGTTGGCAAGGTAAGAGGAAGCAGAAGTGAATTACATGTTAATGTCACTTTCTTACACACACACACACACACACACACACATATATGTATATATATTTAAATCTTTATTGGCACATTAAATATATGCATCATGATTGCATTCCATAATGGGGATTTGTACCAGTATAAGACACAACTTAATTCTCATTTTTTCCCATAGCCCTACCCACCCTATCACCCCCCTATATACATAAAATTTGTTTCCTTTCTTTTTTGTTATAAAATCATTATTTTTCCCCCTTCAGCCTATTTTACTTTGAGTATTTTCTATTTCACAATATATAACATACAATTCTAGGACTCATTTACATTGATATTTTCTCATACCAGAGAAAAGATTCTTACATATATTTTTTTCCTTGTTTAAGATGCTGTAATCTTAAAAGATGGACACTTTCTGGATTAATTTTGCACTGAATCCTTGAACACTGTGTGTACTATGAAGAATCTGGGAATGTGCTTATTAACAAATTTGCCACTGCAAGAAAACACTGCCACGCTGCAAATATTTAAAGCAAAAGGGAAACTTTAAAGTCAGTCACTGAATCACTGCAGAAAGAACTTGCCCTTATAATAAATATGTTTATAACACAAGTGCCCAGAAGAGCTTCTGTCTGACAAAGATCCATTCTCTTGAAAATAGCTGCAGGTTTCCAAAAGTGCAAGAATTTGAACCATCGTGTAGGCGATTTATCTACATGGTGCCCAACATCTGCTCTGCAGCCTGAGCTCCCCACTTTGAAGGGCTAAAGTCATTTGACATATTTGCTAATATTTCACTGTGCTTTGTAACTTACAAAGTACTTTACATGGCCTCTCATTTCTGCCTCTGGCTAATCCTATATCTGATCATTCAATCTATGTTCTGCATAAAGAAAATGAGGCTTTAAAAGAACAGATGTGTTGGACAAGTTCAAATTACAAGTCAGAACAGCCACTATATAGATAGGTTCACCAGTAATGTGACCCACAGTGGGCCCACAGCCCAGGGTTTTAATCATTTTCTATTTTGGCCGTGCTTTTATGTGTTTGTGAGCTCATGGAGGGAGTTTTGGGACAAGGAACAATAGTTAATGCACTTCACATAATTACTGCTTTTAGGAAACCTGCCCTCTGATCCTCAATGTTTTTAGTAAAAGGAATAATCTCTAAAAAGATCATATAGATATCAAAGTACCAGTGTCTATAATGTGAGGGTTCATTGTTTTCCCTACATTCTGAACTGGAGAAACCATGATGTAAATGATCCTTCTCTGCGTACAACATTTAAAAGGGCAGTAACTGTCCCCCCAGAAGAAGGACATTCATGTTTCTGGCATTTTCTCATTATTATTTGTCCCAGGACAGTTCTCAGGAAGTGGTTTGTATCTTTTCTTTTCACAGGAATAACCACACTGCACAGTTAGCCGCTGTTTCTGCAATATTATGAAGCTGAAAGACACTTGGTCAATACTGAACTCTACATCCCTGAATTTCTACTCTTGAAATGGTCCAGAAACAGAGCTGGTTCTGAGCACAGATCTCTTAAAGACCATGCTTCATTTTACATCAGAATAATGTCTCCTATAGTAGGAATGTATCATACGCTTCCAAATAATTTATTGCTTCGCGAGAAGATGAAAGGTTTTGCTTTTTTTTTCTTTTTCTTCATGTGATCACCTCAATGCAAAAAAAAAAAAAAAAAAAATTAGGAGTGTGAGATCCAGTTGATAATGACAATGATGATATTTTCTGACATGCAGATCAATGATGTACTAAAAAAATCCTGATGCTTAGTTGAAATGTTTCTCCAAGTAATTATAAATCCTGCAGAAATACTTTTTCAAATTTGTTTGGTGCTCCTAGCTATGTTTCCCCTTCTCAAGTTGTTATGTGAGGAACCAGGACGAAGCTAAGATATTTTCTATAACTGTTAAATATTTAATTATATTGAACATGGTATTTAAGTATGGATTTTGATGACTTTGAGAAAGCCATTAAAAGGATAGAAACACAGCTATAAATTCTATCAAACTATTGACCAATAGGCTCAGCAGCATGTAAGAGGCTCACAGAATTCTCTGGGGGAACAGTTTCCAGAAAAAGGATGAACTTCAGTGGGTGTGTCAAATACATAGTCTGCTATATAGGAAGCAATTTACTACAAGTACCGATGCAAGATGTCCTTGCCAAATAAATGTAAACTTACAGGCAGTAATGTGCTTGTGATGTGTAGTGGTGGATAGGGTACAGTCCTCAGAGAGTCAAACATTAAACTACTTTTTCCAGGAAGCTACTTTGCAGATGTGATTTAGGTCTACGATAAGTCAACTTTGAGGAAAAAATGGCAATGTTAGATAAGCTGGGTCTTCTAATTCACTCATCTGAAAGACAGGGCTATGGGGTTCCTGAGAAAAGTAATTGTCTCTACAGAAACCTGCTTCAGCCAGTGCCTGAACTTTCCAGGTTGCTTTTTCCGGTCACTCCACCAATTCCTGAGTTGTGCAGTCCCAGATCAGCTGAGACAGGTATTCACCCTCTGCTCAATATATATCTCTCATTGACTCTCTTTCCCTGGAGTAATCCTGTACAAAGCTTGCTGCAGCACAAATTCAAGCCAAGTACAGACTTAGCAAGTTTTAACAGGTTGTAACTCCAAGCTCTGCAGTTGAGGGCCATTTTCATACTCTGCTGTAGTTATACATGGCTTGTATGCCATTTAAAGTAAGGTGAAAGGATAAGGTTATTGAATCTAGAGTGGAGAGACAAGGAAAGGTTTAACTACAGATGGTTTCATAAGAAAAGAGACAGCCAAGATTGCATCATTTCATCCGGAGTATTTGGATCAAAGGGTGACCTTATTAAATGATTTTCTGGTTAGGAAATGGAAATGGCTGAAATGATCTAGGAAATATTCCTCGACAGAGGCAGAATCCGAATGGCTGAGTAGAAGTGCTCTGGCAGGAAAAGCAGTGGTGCCAGTCTCTGGCAGGGGCAGGGGGCAGGAGGAGCAGGACGAAAGGAGGCTTCCTCCTGACCGTGCCACACGTGTCTCAGGCTCCAGGCTCAGTAGCCCGTGCTCTCCCTGCCTGAGGCTGCGTCCTCGGCTGTGGGAACCACGAAAGCGCGTGCAGGGCTCTCTCTGAGCCCCTCCGCCTCCCAGGACTCCCGGGTACCCAGGGCAGGGCAAGGGCGTGGACCATCTGGACACTGAGGAAGGTGCCCGCTCCCTGCACCAAGGCCCCTCCTCTCCTCCTTTTCTTCTCTCCCTCCCGGTGATCCCGGATAAAAACTGAGGAAAAAAACAAATCTGTCCCTCTGTCCAGGAAAAGCTCTGTAAGGACTGCCCAACACTCCTCTGTGTTCCTTTCCTTCCTGTGTAAGGGAAGGGAACAGTGAGAGGAAGAGGAAGGTCCCCGGGGCCACAGGGGCCCCACAATCGTGGTCCTCCAAGGTGTAGAAGACATGAGGAAGGCAGGCATAGTGCCTGCCATCCTGCAGAAGGGGTGTCGTGACACTCTGGGCAGCCGGCTGCCCTCCCTTCCAAGAAAACAGCCGCCTGGTCTGCCCTCATGACACAAGAGGAAAGAGAGGGCGGGGGCAGAGGAACTTGAACGGAAGAACTGGACGCGCACTTATTTTGAAGCGCACCCTTGCCTCAGACTGTGATGGAGAAGCTGCAGAGATGGACGACAGAAAAACCCAGTGCACTGTTTGGGGGGTTAAAACTTTGCATTTGGGACGTGTGAGCCAAATATCTCAGTGGAGGAAAGACAGCCTCTTTAACAAATGGTGCTGGAAAACTGGGCTCTAACCTGCCTAAGGCTAAAGCTAGACCAAGCTCTTTCACCATGTACTAAACTAAAATCAAAGTGAAACAGAGACCTAAATATTAAAACAGAAACACCGAAGCTACTGGAAAACAAGTTAGGCAAAACTCTTGGAGACACTGGCTTAGGGAAAGACTTTATGAACAAAATTTCTATGGCATGACAACCAGAAAAAGAAATCAACAAATGTGATCTCATCCTATCAAAAAGCTTCTGCACAGCAAAAGAAATGACTGGCAGAGTGAAAAGACACCCAACAATATGGGAAAAGAGTTTTACCAGCTGTTCCACAGATAAAGGGCTACTACCTAGAACATAAAAAGATCTTTTAAAAAATCAGTCTCCCTAAGTTTAAAGACCCAAGCCTGAAAGGGTCATTTGAAATGAACACACACTTTTCAGAGGAAGAGCTAACAGTAGCTAAGAAGTATATGAAGAAATGCTCCACATCACTGGTCATTTGAGAGATGCAGATGAAAACAACACTCAGATTCCATCTCACTCCACCAAGAATCCCTACTATTTTGAAGTTAGCCAGCAACAAATGCTGGAGAGGTTGTGAGGTACATGGAGGTACATTCAGGACATACTTATAAGTAGGTCACACCTGTGTAAGTATGGTATTTTTTCTCTGATATGAGGAACTGAAAATGTAAATTAGTTCTATAATGTATGTTAGATATTGTACAATAAAAATTATTCAAAGGGAAATGGGGTCGGGTTAAGTAATGAAGGGAAAGAAAATCTGTGATGGTAATAAAAAAATTGGAAACAAAACTTATCTATATAGAGGGTGGGGTGGGAATGGGAATAAATAAGAATCAAATCATGTCATACACTGGTACAAATTCCCAATGTTGAGTGTGATCATGATATATATATATATATATATAATATATATATATATTATATATATATATTATATATATATATTATATATATTATATATATATAATATCAATTTCACAATAAAATTTTAAAAAATGAATGTGATTTTTCTGTGCATCACTTTAGCACCTCTCATTCTCATTCCTAAGTGGGGCTCAGACATCCCAAGCTCTTAATCACTGATGGTTCTGGTCCAAGCAGTGCAGAGATTGCACTTAAGAAATCATAGCTTCATTTCCCACTTAGGAGGGAAAGTTGTATGATTCCTCATGACTTTGGACACTGTCCCCATACCTATTGCCCCATTTCAGTTTTCATTGCTTCACTTTCCTAGACACACAGCAGAAGTCAGTGCGGGCACCACTGGGACTGTGCAGCTGCGGCCAGCGCAGGCTGGAGAAGCCAGGTGGCCTAACAAAGCAGGTGAAAGTGAATAAAACAAAATAAAAATGAATGAATGAATAAAATAAAAATCTTAAAAATGTACTCTAGCAAAAAGCATTTTTCCTTCCTGAATCACATCTGAGTGACCAATAAGTATAAACAAAACCGAAATATCAAAATCCCTTACGAAGTCTCTAATTCTTCCATAGAAGGTTGCAGACATAACAGGCAGCATTTGGAGAAGCTACATTTACTTTAAGAAAAGGATTAAAGATGGCTGCACCAAACAAGAATTAAACAAAGCAAAAGAGAATAATCCTTACAGCTTTTACAGTCTCCTTTGTTCTGGCAAGTCCATAAAGCTAGTAAATCAATAATATGTGGCCATTCTGAATGTGCCCTATATCATCTGGCAGATCTCCAGAGTTCAGTTTCAGTAACAATAACAGCAATTAAAATAAAACAAAAAAAACCTTATCAGTACTTTTCTTATTAGCTAAATGTATCTCCTTTAACATAGCCTAGAAAAATTGCAAATATCCTCAATAATATTTTATAATACTTCATAAATCCACAATTACTAGCTTGTCATCTCCAACACTTACATATTTTCTGTTGCTTTCACAGAGGACAGATATGTTAAGCAGCTCCCTTCTGCTTCATTTTGAAGTACTGGAGATTGGACTCCTGACCTCATCTAAGCTGGTGAAGTGTCCCACACTGAGCTATGCATTTCCTTTAGATTATTATTATTTTTTTATCCCTAAAGTCTATTGGTACATTATTATTGTTGTTGTTGTTGTTGTTGTTGTTATTTAGTTTTTTGAGGTGGGGTCTTGGTTTGTATTTCAGAATGGCCTTGAACTCACTAGATAGCCCAGGCCCATCTTAACTCATGGCAATCTTTCTGTTTCTTCCTCGGGAGTGCTGAGATTAGAGGTGTGAGCCACCGCACCCAGTTTAGTTTAAAGTTTTTGACATAAGATCAAATTGCTAAATTGATCAGGCTGCTTTGGACCTTGTGCTTCTTCTGCCTCGCCCACTAAGTGGTTGGGGTTACAGTTTTGTGTGACATAACCAGCAAGAGGAAAAATCCTTTCATGTCTCCTAACATTTTTATCTATGTAGAAAATGGAAATCTCCATTAAAGGCATATTAATTTAACATTAACTACATCTTTGTTTCTCAAAGAAGACTCGATTAAGTAACACTGGTTAGGGTGAAAAACACGTCTTTAAAACTTTGCATAGATTTGCTAATGCAGATACGTACATTCACAACTGCCTCATGTTGTAATAACTGTATCCTATTTTCCTTCACGTTATACTTATCAATAAGTATACATGATAAAGACATCCAAACATCACTTACTCCTTCCCCTGTCTTCCACATGCCAAGGCCTCCGGGACTCCATGACTGCTCCTTCCTCCCCCAGCATGTCTCTGAGTCTTCACCCAGGAACAATGGAGGCACACCTTCCGGATTATGACCTTCTACCAGGCAAACTTTGAGCCTGGAGTGAGCATGTCATCTAACCATAAAGCAGGCTTTCCTTGTTTCTCAACAGAGCCTTGCACTACAAGGGAGAATATTTTCTATGTCTATATGCATATGTCTCCTCTAAACAATTTGCTCTTCCTGTTGTTTCTATACAATATTTAAAATTTTCATAGAAAAACTCTCATAACTTAATTCCAAGCATGAGGTGCTTCGATCCAAACAGCTACTTTAGCACATACAAAGCATCAGCTGCCTAACTAGACTATGGATGAGACATTTCAGACCTTGTGAAACAAATCAAAAGCTCACATGCACATGTAAAAGGTTTATCTTTTAAAACATGCAGAGAAAAAATTGCTACACACCTGAATTTTCTGTGATTACTGGCAAGGAACATGCACTCATGGGAATAATCATACAGATTAGACATTGAAGATTTGTCAGATTAGTGTAGAAAGAGTAAACTAGGCAGTAGAAACAATCTTCTATTGTTCATTATGTAGAGGGCATCATTTGTGCCCACACAGCATATTACTTATATCACTTTTTATGATTCAGTAAGGAAAGGTGTTTTTGATAATATGCATAGGACCTCGTCACACATATTTCTAAGACACATAAAATTTAAGGAATTTCCCCAAGAATCTGTGTTCATTGTTTAAACTGTCACATATGAAAATCAAAAATATTTTTTTCAGATTCAATTTAAATTAAATGAATAATTAGCTTGCACAAAATTATAGTAAGATAAATATCTGAGAATTCAAATGTGAAGGGTTTGAGTCAAAGTAAAAATATTAAACATGGCAGCAGCACTATCATTGCTTTCATTATCTAAAATCAGTCCCAGAGTAACATAAATAAGAGCATGCATTTTATTTAAATTGCTGTCTTGGAAGCTAATAAACATAAGCAGAGAGCAAATGATGTATTTCAGCACAGGGAAATTAATATGTCATACATTTCAATATGAAAAAAATGCTTCCATTTTTTCTTCCAACCAATAATAGGAATAAATGTACATGATATAATAATGTATTCAATTTTCTACTAATTAACTCCCTTGTTCCAAGTCTGCTACTCCATCTATTAAAATCCATGATTAACACTTGTTGAAAATGTGAGATAATTATATAAGGTTATATTTAACAAGACTTACTTTATGTTTCTTCATTTCTTTAATTTTAGGACTAAACAAAGATTTTTGTTTATGTCTGAATATTTTGAGATTAAGATGAGCATCTCTTTGGGCTCAAATGTTAAAACTCAAACTTGTATTGGTTGTTTTTCCCACCAGAAAGAAATCAATCAATTATGAAAATGACTGATTAGATGGTGAATCCATTAGCATAGTTTTATTACTTCATCAGAGCTTTGCAAAGACAACCAGAAAATACACATTTTGTGGGATTCTTGCTGGGGATGAAGATTACATCCATGGAAGACAGAGGGACACTTGGGAACACAGTCAAATGGCTGGTCATGAAGCCCACGGTGACCACAAAACAAAGTGTGGGAAGAATTTTGATGGATCAAAGCATAAAGGAGCCGCTAAAAAGTCTTGAGCTCATTTAAGACATTTGCTCTCCTTAGGGGAAAATGACACAGAGGGAAATGCTTACAGAAAAGCCTGGCGGCTTCCACTATATCCAGGATTTCTTGGTATAGACACATATCTAGATTTTTGGAGGACATAGATAGTAAATAACAGAGGATGAACATCAAATGTATAAGAAGCGTTTTGAGACCCAAATACTTGACATATCCCTGAAGAAGAGGTAATGTTTGATCAGTTTTTTAAAAAGAAATTCATGATAAGCTAGTACCTTTTGGCATAAATCTTAATATTAAAAGATAAGACACATAGACTGTTCATTATTCCGTGAGCATCTGCTTATTTCCCACTGTCTGGTGAGCTCTGCCGTTTCTTGTTTTGATGATCTGTCAGGATATGCATTAGGCCAAAGTGCAAATAAAGTCATGATCAATCTGCACATGTGGTGGCAGATGTCTGTACTCATCACCATTTCTGTGGTTTAAATGCCAATCATACTTGCAGTTGTACAAAACATCTTTGGTACTGAAGGTGACAGTGTATCATTTCAATCTTTAAAAAGTAACTGAATTTGCTAATGAGATACAGAAATCTGCAAATGAAATAATCTGCCACATTCTGATATTGTAATGCTACAGAGAATAATGCGATAGGGGCATGAGGTTCTTCAGATGAAATCCAGCGTCTCAGCTAATTAGAAAAGACAAAAAATAAACTGCAAAATCTTTCAAAATGTAGCACATTAAAGAAAAGCACAGGTTAAAAAAAGAACTTTCAGAGGAAGATTGCAATAAATACAAACATGATAAATCATGATGATTTGTGAATTACTACAGATAAACTTACATCTTGAAAAGTAACAAAAATATTTTAATAGAACACAGCAGTAAATTCTTTTCTGCAAGAAAGATATACCGGAGCATAAATTTTCAAATGTAATTAACAATCTTGATACAGAGACCAGACTCAGTTTCATAATTTACATATACACAACTTTTTTCTAAATTTATTCAACATAAATTGCTACTTGAAGGATAACAGCATAACCAAAACACACAAATGCTCAGTCATAAAGAATGTGCATTTAACTGAACAATATCATGGTAATGAAATTACTACTTGTAAATTAACACTTTGCTCATAATTAAAGTTATGGTATTAGTATTTCCTTCTCTCCTTATTATACATTCATTCAGGTTCTTTTATATCAAAATGAAAAAAATGAAATTTCTGATTTCTTAACTTTAAAGTCTGGTCAGTATATTCCTATTTTGAAAGTTTTCATTTGGTAGACACTCATAGGTCTCAAACTACACTTCTGAAAATCAGACAAAAGTCAAGAATGCTTTGGTGCTAAAATGAAATAAATGTTAATTTCTTGTTTCACAAAATTTTATCACTTAACTTTTATAATATTTTAATTCTACTAATAACTGAGGGTCAGCGTCAGCCCCAACAAAGTAGAACAGAGTAATAGAACAGAGTAATAAGTAAACATTAACATCACAGAATAAATTTTTTGCATCTTATAAACTGGATATTTCCCTATAAGTATTTGTCTTATCTACATTTTTCTAGTAATTTTAAAGTTATTAAATCATACCTGGAATATATTTCCAACACGTGATTTTAAAATAAAATAATAAGTATCTGTCACATGAATCATTTTCACAATCAAGCTTTAGTTTTCAAGTCAGTAAGATTCAGATAAACACAGATAAGCCTCCTCTCTGCTGGAGCAGAAAAAAGATCAGGGTATTTGTATCTTATTGTGTAAACCACTTGAAACTGTGCTACATTTTGTCAAATAAGAATATTAATAATTTAATTTTATAGTATTTCATTTGCAAGATGATACTAAAAAATCCAGGTCAGTTTGAGGATTTGTGTTTTTCAAAATGTTTTATTTTCTTAATTTTTTTATTGTTTTGGTAGAAGTGGGGATCAAACTCAGGACCCTGGCCTTTCCAGGTAGGTACTGAGTTATATCCCGGGGCCCTGCTCAAAATGTTTTAACGATAACTTCAATTAACACAGAAATGAAAAATATGAAGTTCCTACCTATAGTAAAGTGACAATAACAGGCAACTTATAGATATAATGACATAGTTTTTTTAAAAAAATTGTAATTAAAAACTGAATTTTTTAAAAAAACTGAGTCACTATGATAATGCTTAAGTAGATATTTATACAGATTTTTTACACATCAACCAGAATGATGTATGTGTGCAAATACACATGTACATGCATGCACTATGAATATCTTCCTACCTCACTGCCTGCATTTTCAATCTGTTATTTATCAATGAAATGGAAAAATCCACTTGATACATGAATGCAGGTTGTTGGGAAATTTATTCTGAAATTGTGGCTCTCAGAACTCTATAATATTTAAATCTCTTGCTCTTCTAAATCAAGTAGGATGTCAAGCTCTTGGGGAAAATAAAATTCAGTTGCTGCCAAAATTAGACAGAGTTAATTATTAAGAATGACAACCAACATCTTCAAGTGTGGTGCATTATTTAAGAAGGTTCCCGTCGAAGAGTACTTTGATTCTAATGGAAAACTTCTTTGATGTTCGCACATTGATTCACAAGACCAATATAACAGTTACAGTAACAATTTCCCTCAGAAGGAAATATTGAGTATAAAAGACCTAATACCCAGGACCATCCCCTGAACAATGGGTGAGAAGGAGAAAACCTTCAAGTATCACATTGTTTTCTCTCTGGCCCTCTCGCTGTTTCCACCTCCTTATTTCTTTTTTTTTTTTAAATCTTTATTGGTACATTAAATATAGACATCATGATTGCACTCCATAATGGGGATTTGTACCAGTATAAGACACAACTTAACTTCCTCGCGCCGGGCTTCTCCTCTGTCCACCTCCTTATTTCTTTTCAGTAGAAATCTTCTAATTTCCCTGTTCATGATAGAAACTTTAATTACCAAGGTCATTAGCATGGCAGAGAGCTTTGCATTTTGTCAGTTGTTTGTGATCTAAAGTTATTTGCTCCTACCACATAGAACAGGTGTTACATAACAGTCCCAGATAGGAACTGACTTATCCAGGTCATTAGATCTGACAGCACCTCGCCCTGATTCCAGATTCCTCCTGACTCCCACAGCGGCCTGAGAACTGCGTGAAGAGGGAAGACGCACCTGCCCACCTGAGAACGGCTCTCCGTCCACTTTTCACCTCCTGATGCAGTCTGTCTGGGATCCACGGGCCTTTACTAAGTTGTGCTCACAGCTAATGAGTTCGTGCATATTTCTAATAATCTCGCAGAAATCTAAAATGTGTCTATGCAGCTTAGTAACATCATTGCCCTTCCTGGCTATGGATTCCCAATTTAACTTCAGATTTTCAAGTCAGTACCATTACAGTTTTATAATTTTGACTGTAGCCATTCTAGTTTGTACTAAACAAGGTGGATCAATGATTAACAAATGAAATTTTATGACCAGTATGTATAATAAATATACATTTAATCACCAAGGAAGATACTGTATCTTGTTTAGGTCATGTGGAGGTTTCATATTTATTTATATTTGAAAAGTGAATTCCTTTTTGCTACTCTAGATGAAAGAGGATCATTATTTCTTCTTTTTTCTTTTCTTTTCTCTTCTTTTTTCTCAATTTATGTCCTGAATCAAAACTGGAGAGTCAAGGGGGCCAGAAACCCAGCTTGGTCACCATATGAAGCTATCTAACAGTGTCTTCTTAATAAGGATGTGGTAATGATTGAAACTTAATATCTATCTTAGTCTACGCAACTGATAGAACAAAATGTCAGATGCTGGCTGGCTCATAAAAGACCAAAACTTACATGTCACAGTTGTGGAGCTGAGAAGTCCGCACTCACACTCCTGGAAAACCGGCCGTCCGCTTAGGCCCGGTCTCTCCTGCATCATGGAGGGCACATTCTCATCACATCCGCACACAACGCACGGGACCAGCCTCCTTTGTAAAGCGGCCAACCCGCCTTGCAAGCCATCACTGAGGAATAAATCTCTTCCGCAGTGCTCCTATCTTCGAGCAAATTGGGGTTCCAACACCACCCCGGTTAGAGGTATTCGGCTGATATCAAAACTATGTTTTAATGAGAACTGCTGAAATCAGTGTCTGAGCCCAAAGCCAAAGGCAGCAGGGGGAGAGCAGAGGGCGGTCTGAGGAGTCCCACTGCCAAGCCTGCTGCGCTCTGCACTCACACACATCCACTTCTTGCTCAGATTTCTGCTTCATAAGAGAATCTGTGACTGTGGCCCGAGGGATGATGTTTCTCGTTCTTGGGACCATGACTTTCTGAGATTCTGAACTTACTTATCCCTATGGAGCAACAGAATTGCT
Organism: Petromus typicus; assembly: GCA_004026965.1. NCBI lineage: Eukaryota > Metazoa > Chordata > Mammalia > Rodentia > Petromuridae > Petromus > Petromus typicus. The sequence continues at coordinate 26,203 of PVIR01022541.1, forward strand.
CACATTCTTATGAAATCATTGATCTATACCTTGCACTGTATGCAAAATGTTTTCACATATGGGTTGCTAGTGTCTGTAAATTTTCCAAAAATTAACTGGAGATCAATGAATACTGTACACTTCTCTTCTTCCCAGAATCAGACATTTACATACAGATGTGATGTGCCAAGCAATGAACTGCAGGCTGAAAGTTTTCATGTAACAGTGTTTGAAAACTACATAAAGAGGCATCATTTAAAAAAAATACTAAAGTCTGAAGCACTTTAGAAGATACTTTTACAAGCTAATAGACAGGAAAGAGTTAATTTTTTTTTTTATTTTTATTTTTTTTTTTTGAGACAGACTCTTGTTATGTGGTTCAGGCTGGCCCTGAGCTCAGCCTCAAACTCACATCACAGCAATTCTCCTGCCTCTGCCTCCCGAGTGCTGGGATTAAAGGTGTGAGCCACCACTCCTGGCACTGTGGTATGTGGTACTGATTGCTGCTGGGTGTGAGTCTCCACACCCAGTATTGTATGTGATTATCAGGGATCCAGGGATCGAATTTGGGGCCCTTGCACTTGGTGCGACAGGCGCCTGAATCACTGAGCTAAATCTCCGACCCAAGAGTTAATAATTGTAATATAAAAAGTGTATATTCATGAAAAAAGTATTAAAAACAAATAAGAAATTAACCAAAGAACACTGACTTGAAACCTAAAAGCTCTTGGGTTTCACCATAATGAGTGCTATCCCAGATAAAGTAGTAATGCACTATCATTTTTCTACTATCATATTTAACGGCCTAAAGACAAAATTATGTTTTAAATGCATATTTACATGCTAGAAGTTTCCATGTTTGTTTCTATTCTTTATAAATCCTGTATTATTTAATTTAAAAATGATGAATCTAGAATAATAAAGGGAATATATTTTGAGTAAAATCATGATTTTAAAACATTACATATTTCACACTAAGATCAAGGACGCATCAGGAGGAGTTTTAGTGTTGCTGTTCAACATTGTACTGAAAGTTCTTACCAAAGTCACTGAGCAAAAAAACCAAAAACAAAGTATCCAAACTGGAAAAGAGAAATTAGAATAGACTATTCTCTAGAAAAATCTGATATTATATAGAGAAATCCTCAAAGATTTGCACACATGCACAACATGTACACACACACACACACAGGGTGGAAGGGTGAATATATCACATTTTGAGAGAAAACAGCTTTTTAGAACTAATTGAAAAGTACTAGAGTCTTAATGAGGTGAGACAGAAAGTAAATTCAAACTGACAAAACAGAGACGGTAGAGGAAGGAACACAAATCGAAGTGCAAAGAATTAAAGATACTTAAAAATTCAGTTTCCTGCATAGAATTGTCATGATATGAAGACAAGGTATTAATATATCATGAGTGTGATATCTCTGGAATTCTTAAAATAATACAAGAATATTCCTGTGCCTTCGAAGTGGGAGAATCACCTCAGCTCATGAGCCACTAAGCTCGCCATGTGTGAGCTACTCTGGTCTCTGCATTACACAGAGGTGGCTGGTGTTAGGTAGAATGTATGTCATTTGTTTTTAGTATTTTTTAAACTGTTTAATATCTTTAAATTTGACACTATTTATTTCAAGTGATTTAGGCAAACATTTTCTCAATATTATCTCAACTCATATTGACTTTGGCTATTTGATATTTTGGGAACAGTGCCGCTATTCTATTTGTACACACAAAGCCTCTCTACAGACGTATAGTGGAGCATGTGTAAGTTGACCACCCTGCTGAACTGTAGATTCATTAAGGCTTTTACAGCTGCCTGAGATGAGCATCACATGACACCTCCTTCTCTGTAGAATTCAAAGTGCAAAGAAAATCAATTGTGTTAATAACTTTCAGCCATCGCAGTTTAATAACCCAAGTTACAATGACACTTTAAAAATCAATTTCTAT
>PVIR01022542.1:0-28114 GCA_004026965.1 Petromus typicus
CTACTATTATTGTATTGGAGTTTATCTGGTTTTTCAAGTCCATTAATGTTTGTTTTATATAACTGGGTGCATTAGAATTTGGAGCATAGATATTTAAGATTGTGATTTCTGTCTCTTGGGTTTTTCCCAAACTAAAAGACAGTGTTCATCTTTATCTCTCTTTATCAGTTTTGCCTTGAAGTCTATTCTGTCTGCAAATAAAATCACCACTCCTGCTTTCTTGCTGTTTCCTGTTGCGTGGAGTACTGTTTCCCATCCCTTTAATTTTAGTCCATCCGTTTCTTTCCGAATTAGGTGTGTTTCTTGTATGCATCAGATTGCTTTTTGATCCACTCTGCCAGTCTGTATCTCTTAATTGGCGCGTTGAGTCCATTGACATTAATGGTTATGACTGATATAGGTCAATTTAGTGCTGCCATGTTTTCCTGTTCTTGGCTGTGTTATTCTACTTTTCTCCTTTTCCCATCAGTTTCTTGTTTGGTCCCGTGGGTTGACTTGGTTAGATCTCATCGATTTATAACTTTCCTTATTGTTCTCCAAGATGTTCTTTAAAATGTTTTGGAGCACAGGTTTTGTATTTGTGAATTTTTTCAGGTGTTCTTTGTCATGAAAGTATCTTATTTCCCCATCAATTTTGAAGTATAGTTTTTCAGGATACATTAGTTTTGGTTGGAAGTTGTTTTCCTTTAGGGTTTGAAAGACTTCACTCCAGGCTCTTCTTGCATTGAGTGTTTGAGTTGAGAAGTCCGCTGTGATCCTGATGGGATTCCCTTGGAATGTAACTGTTTTCTTTTCTCTGGCTGCTTTCAATATTTCATTCTTTGTTTGGATATCTGGGACTTTTATGATTATATGCCTAGGTGTAGATATTTTTCATGTCACGGGCATGTGGCATTCTGTATGCTTCATATATTTGTATGTCCAATTCTTTACCTTTTTCTGTGAAGTTTTCTGCCATTATCTGTGTGAATAGCTTTTTGATGTCTTTAGCATTGTCTCCTGCTTCCTCAGTGACTCCAATCAATCAGTCAATCAATGATTCTTCTTTGAATCATGTAGGAGCTGTTGGATTGACTTTTCATTATCACTTGCTTTTTTCCATAGATTATGCCTTTCCAGTTCATTGGTTGAGATCCTGTCTTCTAACTCTGAAATTCGGTCTTCTGCCAAATTCATTCTATTGGGCAAACTTTCATTTTCTTTCTTGTTTTCCTGGACTTCTGCTTGTAGGTATTTAAACAGTTTCATTGCTTTTGCTATCTTGGATTATATAAACTCCATGATTTCCTCTTTAGTTTTATTAATCATTGTGTTGACAGTGTCCAGTATCTCTGCTTTCATATCAGAGATCAGTTCTCATTTCGTTTTTACTAGATCTGCTTTGGTTACCATTTCTGAGGACCCTGGAGACTTGCTTTCAAACTTCTCTATTTCCCTTCCCCCGGTGTTACCTTGAGGTGAGGATCTTTGTATCTGAGACTTTGAGTGTTTCCTCATCTCTGAGTTTTTGTCCTTGCTGTGGTTTTTGGCTTTGTACCTGCCCTGTTTTTTAGTGATGTTTGTTTCAAGTCTCTTTCCTCCTAATAGTTAGGAACCTTAAAATATCAGTGTTTCCTGGGTTGTTCTTTACAATCTGTAGTGGGATATAAAGAAAAACCCCTAGTTCTGGTACACCATATGAGGCACTCAATCAATACAGTCAGAACACCTTCTCCCATCTGCTTTAGAGGCAGGAAGGCTCTGGCTCCTACACTGCTACAATGGTGCTGCCTGACGTTCTAATGGGCCCACCTGCTCAACAATACAGAGTCTCTGGGCTCACTTGTACGGTCGGCCTGGAGGCCAGTAGGCTGTACGCCCTGTGCAGATGCAATGATACTGGCTGATGTTCCAACAGGCCCACCTGCTCACCAATACAAGGACATGGGATGTAGTTCTGCAGTTGACGTGGAGAAAGTCAGACTCTGACCTGCTAAATTAAACCCCTAGGTGCTCTTCCGGTGTGGGCCTGGAGGCCAGCAAGCTCCAACCCTGGCTCGGATTTGATGGTGCAGACGCCATTTCCAAAGTCACTCGCTGCTAACCTCAGTCCCTGGGTGCTCTTCCACCGTGGGCCTGGAGGCCAGTAAGCTCCAACCCCGCTGCAAATCTGTAGCCATTTAAATTAAGGCATATATTAGTCAATAACAACTAAGTCAGATAGTTTCCATGAATAATTTTCTGAGTATGATCAACTGAAATTGATCATTATGGATGATATATTCATCTCTTGTGTTCTGTGCTTAGGTACAGTTTTATAGATTAGTCATGTAGTACATCCAGCATGGTTGCTGAATTATCAGAAATAATTTTAAAGGCAAAACATTTCATTACAGACATAAAGATGATGAACTTAGATGCTTTCAATAACCTCTGCAAGGAGCAAACACTAACCATGTTCTTACCACAGAATGTGTAAGATTTTTAGAGACACTGTTCCTTCTTCCCAGGGAAACCAGGGCCAACACATGGAAGAGAAGAAGGTGTCCTAAGTCCTGGTGAGATTGCCCTTTGGACCCAGAAGTGTTTTCCATATGTGAGATGGAAAGAAAGAAAAATAACTATATTGCTTCTACTGTACATGTGATATCATGCTTCCTATTAACAATTTGTAGGTGAGAATAAAGAAAGCACAAAGAATAATTATTAATGATCAAAAATATCTTGTGATCACTGATAATGCTTATGCATGAAAATTAGGACCCAAAGGAGAAAAACATAAACTCTACCATTGAGAAGCTCATGGTAGAGCTATGGGATAGCACAAAGTAAGTTTTGAAAGGAACAGTAGGTCTCAATTCATGAAAGATCAAGACAGTGTAGGGATTTCAATTTTATGTGCCAAGACATATAGTTTAAGAGTACATGAATTTGCCCTCCAAAACAAACTAATTTATTCTAAAAAGTGCATTCCCAGAGAAGGAAGGAACATATCTCTTTTTCCACCAATTTAACTTAGTTATCATTTTGCAAAGCTTTTGGCATCATAATGTAGGCTAAAAAGTATAAATCCTAATGCTGATATGTTGGAGAAAAAGTGCCAGGCTCTGACTTAGCGGAGTCAAAGAAGTAATAATTGGCTATTTTATGTATTAATTTGACATATTTTATGCATTTCTATTTTACCATTAAAATATTTTTAGTTAAAACTATTTATAAAATACATCATGTATTTACATGTAATATATTTCACATATAATATAAAATTTGTGCAACAGCATACAAACTCTGGTGTTAGAGGGAAAATGGAGAAATGAATTAATAGGATATAAAACTAGCTCAGAAGAAAAGTCACTTTAATCCTCAAAAGAAGTGAGAATTTTGAAGAAGAGGCCATTTATCATCTTGAAGTAGAATTTCGGTCTTGTTCAGATGTGTGTCGCTGTGGAGATAAGATTTCTTCTGTGTATGTCTTGTGGAGCAACAAGCGTACCATCTTATCCCTGAGGAACAAATTATGGACGAGAACCTCAATGGACATTTATGCCTCAATTTTCCATTGCCTTGCACAGGGAGCAAGATAGACTTGATATAAGGTTACCTTGAGCAAAGTGTGCTTGCTCACATGAGGCAGGGGCAGCTGTGAGAAAGCTGGGCGTAGCCCACCTGCTGGATCGATGTTTTAGCTCCTTCCTTAATGCATTCAAGCCCTGAGGGAGATCCCAGATGTACCTAAGATGGCCTGTTGTGGGCGCCTACAGGACTGCAAGAGTAGGAGTTAACGAGGTCTTTTTCTCTACGATTCCAAGGATTTCCCTTCCTAGATACTTTCCCTTCTCAGGGGTAGATAGATCTGTGTGCCATACCACCCATACCTCCTAAAACTCTATGATGAAGGAACCACTTTCAGTTCTCTACAACCCAGAAGTTTCCCAAAGCCTCATAGTGGGGCTATGGTCTCTCTTCTTCCTTTTTTTTTTTTTTTTTTTTTTTTTGAAATCTAGGCTTGAGACTTCACTTTCCTAAACAAAGACTTTCTTCTTATCGCCACAGCTGAGGGGTGGCACTTAAGTTATTTTTCATCTTCTTCAAAGAGCAATACATAAAGGTGCAGATTCTATCTTACACATAGCAGAGTATCTGGGGACCTGGAAGACAGACCTCAGCCCCCACTTGGTCATTTTTCTGCTTTCAGTAGAGGCTTCCTGTCCAATTCAATATATCTTGTGTGTCTTGGTTACTTTTATTCATTGCTGGAAAAAAAAAATACCCTCCACTCAAAGTTAAAGGTAGAAAGGTTTACTTTGCTTTGCAGTTCATAGTGGTTTTTGTTTATAGTTGGCTGCTCTGAGGCTGAGAGTCATGGCAGAGAGGGACCATAGATGAGGAAAAGTTCATGGTGGGCAGAAGGTAGCAAAGCAGCACACTAGCAAAGTAGTGAAGAAGCAAGCAGCAAGAGGCCACAGTAACCTTTTTTGTGTCTTTTATGTTATATTCATGCTACATACCCAGGGCAGGTAGCACTCATATCTACCTAGAGTGTCCTTTCTCATGCCCACACTTGTAACTATGTCAAACCAATTAATATGCTAATTTAGTAATCACACATCTTCCATCCCAGCAGCACATATCTCAGATCCAAACACCTCGAAAAGCCCCAGCTGTGACTGCATGAGCCTTTGGGGACATCTAGACACAAGACATAAAACTGCTTGGTGAAAGGCACAGCCTCCAAAAACAATCAACTTCTTTGTCTTTTGAGTCTAAATTCTCATAAGTACATAGTGGAAAACTCTTCAACAAATCAAAGTGTTTAACTGAAGGGAGGCCCTGAAGTAAATGAACTAAGGATATGCTTTGTTTATTCTCAAAAATGCATTTTTAATTGTCACTATTTAGAGCATGCAGATCTAGCATTCAGGCAGAGAATGCCATTGGATTACAATACCTGAGTCTCCCTCTGTAGAGACCATGAAGTCTGGAGGCTCCAACACATCAATCTGGCTGGTGCTGGTCATTGCACAACATTTCTGTCTTACATGAATATTAAGAAAGAAGCAATACTTGAGATTTCTCTCTCTAGAAAGTGAGCATAAAATAGGCTAATTATGGAAAAATTTCAAGGAAAATTGGAATAAACATTTTCTTGGTGGAATTATAGAATACTTCTACTTGTTTAATGTCAGAACATACCTGTACTGAAAATGTGTCGTGTTGAGTGAGAAATCTAAGTTAGAAATTTCACAAGTCAGGGGAAAAATGTATGATGAAAATTTCACTGAATCTCAACAGATTATCAAATTAACAACATCTATTAGGGAATGTAAATGAAACATTGATCATCCAGTGATAAATAATTAATAACTGAAAATATAAATTTAATGTCATATATTTAAAATAAGAAATGTAAAAATTATATACCTAACACTATAAAAATTATGTGTGCCCAACATGAAGAGGTCTTTCCAAAGATAATCTAACTCATATTTTGTACTTAATCTTGGGCAGACAGCTGAATTTAGAGAAATTAAGTAAAAATTTGTGGTGCTTTCTAGTTCAGTTAATTTGTTTGACATGATTTTTGCTAAATGGTGCCAATAAATATGTGATGTGTGCATTAATTTGCTAAGGCTGCTTTATAAAACACTGGAATTAAGTGTCTTAGTAGAAATTGACCACACATTGCAATATGGAGGCCAAATGTCTGAATTACAGTGGTCACAGAGCAACATTTTCTCTGGGAAAGAATGTCTCAGAACTCTCTCCTACCTTTCGGGAATTCATGGACTAGTGTACATTAATTCCATTCTTCAAGTGTTCTTCTTGTGTTTGTGTCCAAATTTCCCATCTTTATAAAGTTCCCCGCCAATGGGATTAGAGTCTGCTGTCCTCCAGTCAGGTCTCATTTCCCTGTGAGTAATTACACCCGCAATGACCTTGTTTCTAAACCACATCACATTCTGGTATATTAATGGTCAGTACATTTGAACTGGAGATTATTCAACCCATAGCAATGTGATTGAAGAACCTTTTTATCTAGCGACTCTCTTGAGTGCCACAAAATATTTATTTTTATGTTAGGAAATGTCTTGCATAGTTTATGTAGAACAGACACAATTATTAAGCACAACTGTAACAGATGGATAATTTTCAGTGTTTGCTGTTGAGATTGGTCTGCTTATAAAAACTAAGTGGATGATAGGATAGTTTTGAACATAGACTATTTCTTTATGTTACTCACCAGAAATCAGGAATCACCTTATTAGGGAGGAGGGCAAAATATGAAAATAGAATAAGCCATAGGCATTGCCCTTCTCATCGTAGACAGTTTGTGATTTACATCACGGTGTGTTCAGCTGCCTGGTAAATGCTGTACTCTGGTGTACTGTGGGGAGATCAAGCAACAGAGCTGGTGTTGGACACTAACAGATACTTTGAACTGATGAAAGACACCAACTTGTTAATATCATTTGAGAAAAAAAATTGTGTCTCAGCTCCCTAGAAAAGATTGGATCAAAAACTTGGCTTTTGTTGTTGGCAATCGAACTCATCTGAATAAACACTTTGAATAACTCTGTGCAAATGCATTTAAAAGTAGTCACACAAATATGTACTTCAGATCATTTGAAAAGAAATATCATGTCCAAATTTCCTACGCCGAAATTGGATTCCAGAAAAGAAAGTGGTGGCCTGAATTACTTTCCAAAAACCAAAGCTTTAAAAACTGAACTCCACTAGATATAAATATATATATATTTCCCTTTGTATTGTGCTTGGGAAATGGACAGTTTTCTTTCATGGTTAATAAGTAGTGGACTTGGTTGTATACAACTCTTGACAGGGAGATAAATTCATTATTCATGTTATATTGATTTATTTAAAAATAAAATATAATGGTCTGATTAAAATTACTTATATGTTATGCCTTTATGTAGCAGCTTAATTAAGGTCAAGTTTAATTATCACGAATTATTATTATTACCTATGAATAATTTTATTTTGTTTTATATTACACAGCAAAAATTTCTACATGTCACAGAATGTCTTAAAACACAAAACCACTACTCAAGTTTGATTTAAGTTGTGCAACAGATTATAGTAATTGTAACTGCTTCTAAAATAGTCACATTATGAATATTTCAATATAAGAAATGAATAATACATTAAAATAAATATTTTTATTCTAAGGAATATTCAATGTAAATATTTACCAGATTTTGTGTCGTATTAAGCAGCATTCTTTTATTTTATACTGCCAATCATTGTTTTGGGCATATGGACAATGCTGCCATTTTACCATCAAGGTCAGGTTCAAAATTATTTTCTTAAACCACTATGGCCCGATGATCAACTCTTATTTAACTCTTCCTAGTAGAACTTTATATGGTGTCATTGAGGTAGAGAGGAGCCACATATAACTGCTTGACAAGAGTGATATACTTTAAACTGAATGTTTTAAATTTTATTTAACTTTAATTAACCTAAGTAGCTAAATGCATTAAATGGCTACAGAAACAGTACAGTTCTGGGCAACTATTTTTTTGTCTGATATTTTCTCCCAAAAACTAGCTTGCTTTTTAAAGAGAATCATGCCTTTTCATAAATAGATTTTTAATATTAGCAAAGACTAGCACTAATGTTTAATATTAACTTATGTATATAGTTATGGTATGGATTTGACATTTATTTTTATTCATCAGTTTATCAATTGATTTTTGTTCACTGATCATCTAGTCATAATTTTTCATTGTTTCTTTTAAAAAATATTCCTGCAGCTTTTTTTGTATATGCCACAGTATCACTTACAAATGGACTTTAATCTTCTTATACTATGTAACATCAAGAGACCAAAAAATATATAGCAAACACGTTAGAAAGAAAAATGCAATCTCTAATTCAATTACTTACAAATTGTTCTTGAATTCTGATTTTTAAAATTTACGTGGAAGGGTATCAAACCAGTTCATCAAATCCTTTGTGTGCTGTCTAACAGCTGTTTTGTGTCGGTTACTCAAGCCTCTTCCAGTAATAGGTCTCAAAGACACAATACAAAAATATGCTGAGTCTGTAGAGCCTTGGTCTAAGACCAAAAGAATGCTCCAAGTGAGTGAAGACCCTTGACCTGAGAAGATTATGTGAGAACATAATAAAAAGAGCTGTACTCGGGCATTTACAAGAGCTGCACTGACACATTAAATCGCTTCAGACCCAGAAAAGAGTGAGAGGATCAGCAAAGACTTTTTCGGGTTTATTGCTTTCTCTATCATAAAGGAAGTTACAAAAAAAGATACAGGTCAACACGTAAATGGGCTTAAATAATTTAAGTTAATATACATGAATAATTGACTGACGAATAATGAGACAGACTTCTTGTTTTGTGTAACTCAAGTGAATTTCATCTATAAAACCTTCCATTTGTGAATCCTGAACTTGAAGCTGATAATCTCAACGATGGATCTTTTAAATTCCTCTGGACAATAAACGGGATGTTACATTCACTTACTGTGTGAGCTAAAGGGCAAAACACGGAATCTTTTTCCATTTTCACACTATAGCAAGTGCCTCTAGGAAGCTCATCCACACCTGAAATATACGGTGCTCTAATGCTCAGTGCCAAGTTGCCACTACAACTTGCAATAGTAAATAGTATGTAACAAGATGTGTAGATTTTGAAGTGACACGAGCCATATTCAGCCACTAGAGAGCTTTAGAAAGTATCTGTTCAGTGTAGTACAGTCTGTTGGTGTGTCCTGTATATTTTCTGTAAAGCATAGCACTGTGGTCTCCGAGGGCACACGCAGAGCAAAGCAGGCAAGGAGGACGTCTCATCAGAACCGAGGCAAGCGGCTGTTATTGTGCAGCAAAGAAAAGCTGGAGAAATGAGTTTAATAATGAAATGAGATGGATACATTTGGTCTGGAAAAGGTATATTTTTATCACATAAAATCAACCATATAGAGAGAACAAGAGAAAAGTAATCAAATTTTAGTACAGATTACTGAATTGGACCCTTTGAACAAAAGCCAGGAAAAACTATTAGAACTGAATTTATCCACTAGGAAAAAAAATCAAATAAAATGCTTGTGAATGATAAAATTACAGTAATTGCTTAAAGCTAGTTATAAAATCACCATTTGAGCTATTCGGACTAATTCATTGGAAAGTCCTAGGGGTAGTGTCCAACTTTATGAATATTAAAAATTGGTCATGATTAAGCCCCAATGAATTGCTAAATTAATAGCATTTTAGTGAGATCTGCAGTAGTGAAATCTTTACCAGGTTAAAATATTAAAGTTTCAAGTATAATAATGATTCAACATTTGCTTATTTATTTTAGAACATTACAGGCATTTCGTTCTAATTTATTTATGGTTATCACTAATTGCACTAACATTTATCAGACTTTATTTTTTATGATGTGCTTTATAGACCAGTTTACCTACTACAATATAGTTTCAAAGTCAAAGCAGAACACCTAATTCTATTATGGCTTCATATAATGGTAACATACTGTATTGTTCTAATACTGTTATTAAGTAAACCTTTTACTTTGAATGGCACCATCACACCATTTTCGCCATTGTATCCAAGATTTTAGAATCCAGTATTTGCTCTGAGTTGTGTGGGAAGAGTAGAGATAAGAGAGAAGTTTTATTCTTTTACTATATAATTTTCCCAATTGCGCAAATAATAAATAAATATAGCAAACCTCTTGCAATATAGACAGATACAATATGTCTTGGTTACTGTCTAGTTTCTGGGATAAAATACTTAACACCCACAAATAAAAAGAAGGGAGATTTATCTTGACTTACAGTTGTTACAAGTTTTAGTCTCTAGTTGGCTGTTTCCAAGACAGAGCAGGAAGGAGGACATGACAGAGGAGGCACAGTCCATGGCAGGGTGGACAGGAAGCAGAGGGGGCTCCGGGGAGAGATCCCCATCCAGGCCATGCTCACAGTGACCCCTCTTCCCATCAGGCTTCACTTCTCAACATCATATCAAGCTATTCATTGATCAGTAGACAAATGCACTGATGAACAGCATGATTACTTCCCTCAAACCCCACCTTTGAGCATTGGAGGCTTTGGGGAGACATGTAGATATAACCCAAAACAGAAACTGTTTTCTATGGGTTCCCATCATTCATTGAGCTACATTCTAACATCAGACTGAGCTAAATATTTAGCTATCCACTGTGCAAAAGGAATATATAGAACTTGAGTTCACATGAGAAAACATCTGGCAGTCTTTTTTTGGGACAGAAGAAAATGGCAATTCTCCCAACTCTGTCATTCTCTTGGAACCAACTCCATAGTCTTAGAAAATGTGTATCTGTACCCATAAAATTTATTGAAATGATGGCCATAGTCTAGACTTCACAGAGCCCCATGACTGGCTTCACTCTTGTGTGTCCTTAACTGGAAATGGATAGCTTGTAGGTTGTGTACTGTTGCACACTACAATATGGAGGTTCCAGTGACCCCTGCAGATTAAATATGACAGCTTGTTTCAATAATCTGGAAATAAAGCACATCTACAGGTTGTGCAATCAAGCTGTTTGGATATTATTTAACACACAATCATGAAAAAATCGAAAGGATCATCTTTAAATTTTGTTATTGACATTTGTTTTACTACGTGATCTGTGCCTAGCTTTTTTTTTAATTTTTATTTTTAAATTCAAATATTTATTGGTACATTATGAATACACATCATCATCGCATTCAACATTGAGAGTTTGTACCAGAATATGACACGACTTGATTCTCATTTTTTCCTCTCCCCATTGCCCTATACCCCCATTCCCTAAATATATATAAGCTTTATTTCCTTTTTTCTTTATTACTATCATGCTCTTTTCCCCCCTCATTATTTACCCCTACACCCTCCTATTTCACAATACCAACTATATGTACTAGGACTCATTTACATCTTCATTTTCTCATACCAGAGAAAAGATATGATATTTACACATCTCTGACCTATTTATTTCACTTATGAGGATGTTCTCAAGGTGCATCCATTTGAGTATGAATGACTCAATCTGATCATTTTAATGGCAGAATAATACTCCATTCTATAAAAGAACCACATTTTCTCTATCCAGTCTCCAGTTGATGAACATTTTGATTGTTTCCAAGATTTAACAATCACAGGCTGAGCTGCTATAAGCATGGGTGCACTTATGTTGTTGTGATATGAATACCTAGCAAAGCCATGGCCAGATCCTAACTTTTTAAACAATGAAGTCCTATAAGTGTTTACTTTGGTTTTCTTTTCCTCATCCTTAACAACAATATACATTGATATGTTTTTATTACTCACAGATATTTTTTCATCAGTTTATCCAATTCATTTAATATTTTTACAAGACACATCAACAGATATTAACTACATTAACATTTGGTTTGCATTGCATCCATAGTTGTATAAACCTTAAAGACTTCATGGCATTGGAAGGAGAAATACTATATTTACCCTTATTTTAATTATATAAGAAAAAATAATCGAATTACAATTTGACTTTGCTTTATCAGCACAATTCATAGGTCAAAAATAATGAAAATTCTGCTGCCAATGTGTGGAATCTTACAGTCTTTCTGAATAAAGAAAGATTACACTTCTCTCCTTCCATCGGCCTTCTCTGTGACCGTGAGGTTTTCTTCAGCCGGTGGACATGGGATTTGATATGGAATGTGAGTTCTGTTGGGCTGTGGCCCTTGAAAAATGACCACTGGCTTAAGGAGCGTCCCGAGCTTAGAGCAGCATACCTGAGGGGTACTGGGGCACCCAGTGGGATCCGAGGGAGTGCCACACACTCAGCGGGATGGACACCTAAGGTTGGAGTTATTTTGATTATAGCAACAATAATATAACTTCATCATGTACATGAAACTATGATAGTTGAAAAGTTTCCATTAATGTAATGTTAAAATTTTTAATTTAAAATGAGTTGCACATATTAAAATGTGATTTTTCTACATATTACCATATGGTTTGTATGTCTTTACCAGAAATATATAAAATTATATTGATTCAGATTATTTAAGGTTTGTCTTCTTCAAAATTTAAAAATCCCTTTACTCTTTAGGGTGTTTTTATTACCTTTTTCTCATCGTGTTTTCATTAAATATAATTCTCACATTTATACCATTTTTTCCAAACCAAAAAATAATTCTCCCGAAGCAATTACTGAGTCTTTTTTTCAGAAATGCACATAAAAAACTAAAGCTGGGAAATATGACATTATTTCTGTGTTTTCCTTTTGTGGTGAAGTCTTCCCCAAAACTTCCCTCTTGAGCTTTTGACATTAACCTCGTAATTGAGCATCATAGTAAATCCTCAGCAAGATCATTATCATACATATCAAGCAACACAATACTATTATTTTAATATGAACGTTTATTTTCAGTGCTCTCTTTCTAGATGGCTTCAGTACCCATATATTGTGTGTCTTCTAATTGCATGTTAATATTACATCTACATGGAGAGAAACCACAAAATATTGCTACACTATTAGGTCTGTTTAAATGCAGCATTAGGACTCTGTCATAGATGTTATCTCAGTACTGGGTTTAGTTTCAATTCATGTACAAGATTCCTGAGAAAAACCAAATTTGTCTAAATAGAAGCAGGAGACTTCTGTAAGATACTACATGACTTCACTCATTCATGGATTCTAGAAAGTTCAGTCTCTGAGTTTGAGAGTATAATGGTGGCTCCCAGGACTGGAGAATGGAAGCAAGGCAGGAAGATATGGAGAATGAGTAAGAGGGTCTAGGAGACAGTGTAGTGGAACGATTGCATTCTGGAGTTCTGTTGCACACCATGGTAGTTATAGTTAACAATAATGTACTGCATATTTTGAAATATCTAGAGGAGGGGATTTTAAATATGTAATAACAAAAAATATATCTGAGGTGATGGATATGTCCATTACTCTGACTTGACTACTTCAAAAATGTACATGAATCAAAACATCATACTGTACTCTGAAAATTTATGTAGCTGTTATATTTCAATTAAAAATAACATTTAAAAGGGCTGATGGGACTAGTGTAAAATAAAATGAGGTAAATATGTGATATGTGGTAAGGGAGCCAGTTTTGTTTTTTGTTTTCTCACAGGGACTCGGGACATAGGGCCTCAAGTTGAATGTAGAATATGTGTGAAATTTTACATATTTGGAAGTTTTGCATGCAGTCAATGATTCTTTCATTCTTTTCCTTCTTAGTAGACAGGTAATCTAAATTTGATTATCTTTTTAGCATGCTCAAAAATTTCTTTTTCCTCAAAGAGAAATAAGCCTGAAACACCTGACCCCACTCCCCAGCAACTCAGGTGCATGAGTGTTGAGTGTTGGAGGATTCAGAGACACAGGTGAGTGGGCAGGATCGCAGACGGGTCTGCAGTCCTTGGAAAATGGCAGAGAAAAGACATGACAGTAGGGGAAAAATTGCTCGGTCTTCCGAGCAACTCATGGGGGCCTCTTATCAGTGCCGTGGCCCTGGAGAAATCAAGGAAGTCAGAACAGCAGCGATAGGAAGTCAGAACAGCAGCGACAGAATGAGTGAGGTTTGGCAGGGGAGTGAGTGCTGTCCATGTCAACTGTTCACAACGCTTCACCTGGTGCCCCGGAAGTATTCACATTCACACACGGAAGTCACAGGGAAGAACGAGGACAGAGGGAATGAACGGTGGGTGGGAAGGCTGGGTGGGCCTCACACCAGTCTTTAGTGCTCCCCAAGCATTGCATGTGGGAGATCTGGAAGAACATCGGCACGGAGTTCACCAGCCTATTATTTCAACAGATATCTGTGACAGCCAATCAATGCAGTTTGCAATAATATTTAAGACTTTTGGCTCCGAAGTCAGCCTGTGTAGCTTGATATCCCAGAAGCAACAATCAGCTGGGGGGCCTTGGGACGGGTTAATTAAATTTTCTCTGCCTCAATTCTCTGACCTATTAAATGAGGAAAATAGAAGTAGTACCTATCCCTTAGGTTGGTGTGATTGTTAAGTAACATAAATAGAATGATGAGTATATAATAAATAGTATCAGCTTCAGTGCCTGTGATACTTTTATTGTTTTAGTTTTCTTTCTTTCAGTTTTTTGACACAGGGTCTTGCTTTGTAGTTCAGGCTGGTCCTGAACTCAGCAATCCTCCTGCCTCTGCCTCCCAAGTGCTAGGATTACAGGTGTGAACCACGACGCCTGGTATTGTGTGATGTGGTAGTGATTGCTGATACCATGCCAAGCATTGTTTTTTGTGGTTACCAGGGATCGAACCCGGACCTTGCCCTTACAAGGCAGGCCCCAGAACCACTGAGCTGAATCCCTGGGCTTGTGCTACTGTTATTACAACTGCAAACCAAGGACCATCTTTCAGAAAGGTGTTGACCTAAGAAGTGGGTGAATGCAATATGAACAGAGATCCGTTTTGGTTGTCGGTGATTCGGATATTATGATTATCCATATGCATCAGGTCTCCATTTTGACTTCATTTTTTGGAAATATTAGGGAAATTTCTTTTTGGGGGACTCATTACCTTGTGTTCTTTATTTAATGGTATTGATGTAACTTGGAGAATGTGGCCTACTGGAGGTAAACAAGCAAGAATGGTCAACCACAAACCAAATACTTCCCCATACAGTTGATGATGAGCAGCCATTCTTGTGAGCTCCCAAAACAAAGGCAAAGAGTCCTTTGCTCTACAGATGATTCTTATTTGAAAATTTGTACTTCCAGCAACTACAGAGAGGGTTCTATAAAATTAATCACAAGGCCCTGGGTGTGAGCAGCGCCTTCCTCAGCTTGTGTTTGCTTTCCTGATTGCCTCTTTACACCTGAGTCTTTCAGTTTTTCTATTTGTAGAGCTTTTCATTGTAAGATTCAGTTTCAATAAATAACCCTAGAACTTTACGAACTGTAAACTACTGCTGTGTGACTTTTGTACTTCTTTTATCCAATTATGTGGGGGTTTACTATATGTCCATATGTTAATATGCGAGAATGAATTCACTTATTCAGTTTTTATAGAAAGTTCCGAGTCAAAGACATTGGTTTTGGCTCCACTGGCGTGTTGATTTGTTAGTATTCAGCCTGGTGATGCACAGTGCCAATTGCAGCTGGTGTTGCGGCGCCCGCGATCGGTGGAGGAGGAAGAGGTATTCATCAGCTAACTTCACACTCCTGGCCTCTGCCCTGGCAAGATGAGCAGTATGCTCTAGGCAAGGTCACTTGGCCTGTGGCATTTTTATAGATAAGATCATTTCAGAGGCATCTGGGGAACAGTTTTATTTTCTCAAATTTCTCACACTAGTATCTCTGGAAGTACATAATTACTTCATTAAAATCCCCACAGACATTGCAAGGGAAAAATTCAGAAATAAGAAGTTTCCTCTGACACTGAGTCGGTCACTCTTGAGAAAGGTTTCATGAAGGAGAAATGGTCCCAGCTTGACAGAAGCTGTGAAGTTTAGAGATTGTTATAACAAAATAGCAGGCATAATTTTCTGATTTTAGTAAACACTTAGATAATTTTGAGATACAAAATGAAAAGAAGCAGTAGCCTATTAGCTATCTATTGCTGCACAGTGATTCATTCCAATATTTTGTGGCTGGAAATAAAATCATATATTTTTCTCCTGAGTTTAACAGGTCAGACATGTATGCAGGAATGGTGGAGATGTCATATTTTTTTCAACCCATTTGAATTTTGCAGGAAAGGTTGGTATAAATCTGTGGGCTTGTAACTCACAAATCTAGGGTTGATGGTGGCTAATGGTTAGAGACTTTATCTTCAGCTGATGCACAGAATATTTTAATGCAGTGTTTCCTTGAAACATGATAGCTTGATTCCAAATGTAAACACTGAGTAGAAAGAATGATGCAGAAAGAAAGACAGATATAAAGACAGAAGAAACAGAGAAGGAGAAGAACAGATAGACGGAGAGGGAAACATATATATGTCAGACATTCGTATATGTACACACCTCCATCTTGCTACAACACAATCTGCTACATAAGACAGCTGAAGACAGAGATGAAAGATGAGATGCTCAGCACTGCGCTTTGTTCCCGGGTGTCAATCAAGCCCTTCTTTACACTGGTTCTGAATGAAAGATGTCTGGGAGTCAGTTTGTTCATCCACAAGCTGTACGTGAAAGTGAGAGTCAAAGCCTAAATCAACATTCAAGTTTCTCCATTCACGTCAATTTACTTCCTAAGTCACAGAGCTGAGAGCCCTTTCTCTCTCATACCAAAAGCGGAATATGTGGGCAGAAGGGGAAAAATCTGAAAAAGAAAAAAGTAAATGTACATTTCTAGCCAAGGGACATTTTCTTTATTTTGTGGAATCATCTTCAATTTGAGTACACTTGCACCGCTGCCAGATACAAAATGGAATTGAGGGCAGGCAGCGTCTTAACAGGTGTTGGTACAAACTCAGAGCTTCAGCGGGGCCGGCGTCCTGCTGCCAAGACGGTCGATGCAGATGTACATTTTGGCTTCTGTAGATGGCAATGGCCTAAATTCTCTTTCTGGAGAAAAGTTTGTGAATTTATTCTGTGCTAAAACCTACTCTTATCCGACCAGTAAGGAAACATTTATCCCTTAGAAATGGTCTCTTGTCATGAAAAATTCAAACAGAAAACAGGAAAGGTTTTGATTTTTTAATGATTCGCTAAAACATGTTTTGTGTTGTGTTTGGCTTTGTTGTTGTTGTCGTCGTGGTCGTCGTCATCATCGTTGGATTCGAGAGGTGGTCTTTTAGTGCGTGTCCGACTTTCTGCCCGCCAGCTCGCTACTCAGAGTGGCTTTGTGGTGATCAGGCTTGGGCTTTGACTGGCTGTTAGTTCTGTGGCTTCCCAGCAACACAGGTAAATCACCTGCAGCTCCAAGCACTCTTCACAGAACGGTAAATTTATTCCATGCTGTACAGCAGGAGTTTGTTCCCGTCAATAATTTTATTATGTGCCTTTACAAACATTTTGGTAGAAGAAAATTCCTGGTTTAACTCAATAACATATTACCCCTTCCCTGCCCTACGTGTCAGATTGATTGTAGTAGCAGGTGAGATTGATAATACATAGATCTCAGTGATGACGGCCATTGTTTTAGTGCCAAGCTGAAGAAGAATACTTCCTTAAATGTATCAGCGTATAAAATATTGACCCAGGGAACTTCATTATTCAAGCTGGAGAGACAGTCACTACTTAACAGTAATAAACTGTTTCTGTGTTACATTGAGAATACGTCGGGAAATATGAGAGTTGTCAAATCTCTTGAAAATCCTGTCTTTATAGTACACATGACACTAAAGCTATAGCTGTATTTTCTGCTAATAAAAGCAAAGGCACAGACAGATGTGAAGAATATCACGGCGCACTGACAAGAAACCAAGAAAAATGAACACCTGCTTGAGGAGTCGGAGAGACACAGGCCAATGACCTTGGGAAGCTTTTCTCTTTCAAGATATTTTTGTTCTTGTAAGGAGAGCAAAGATAATGCTGCATTAGTGTGAAAAGTAAAATAAACCCGAGGCTCTAAACTGAACACATTCTATGAAAAATATCCTGAAGTGTCTCTTAACAAAGAATCACGTGAGAAGACATAAAAATAAAAGACACTGAATGCCAGCCAGAATATTTTAGAAAAGAAAAGACATTTTAGAAGGTTTCAAAAATGATATAAAGAAGGTGCAAATCTTAGGAAATGACAGTTTGAACCAGGATGACATTTTTTTTCATTTGTTAAATAAGAAAAATCCTTGCTTCTAATTAACCTTGACATGTTCTCTTTTCTATTCTTGCATGAAGTTCCTCCCCTCTCTCAGAAAATTGTTGGTAATATGGAAAAATAAGCAAATGCCCTGCATGCTTTATTGAATTGTTGTCATATTGATTTCCTAGTTATCCAGTACCGAACCTACCAAAATTAAAGGAGAATCAAACATATTCTCATATAAGCAAATGCTAACTGGTGTTCAGTATGACTAGACATCTTAAAATACCTCCTTAATAATTAAAGAGCACTCATTATCATTTTAGTTTGACTTGAGACTGATTTTTAAGTTTTTTCTCTAACTTTGGAAACTTGAAAGTCTGTCATTATGCCCAGCTACCATATTCAGATTTCCAAATTTAACAGAATATTGATAGCAATCTTTATTTTTGATTTTTCTTAAAAACATCAGTTTATTAAATGTAATTATTTTCTATTTTAATAAATCATATAAAATAATGGCTATAAAAATTGTGTAATACCAATTTTAAAAATGACTAAGGAACAATTTAAATTTGATATGTTAATTTTCATGTACCCTCTTCCTTTTCAAAATTTACATTAAAAAATTTTATTTTTTGTTTGGTAAGCAAAGTTTTGGTTTTAGTACTGTTAACATTTTAGTTAGAGAGAAGCATCATGTTATTATATTATACTAGTCTCAAAACCTAAATACATGATCTAAAGAAGCAGATTATTATACATACATACAAAGAGGCAGGGAAGGCAAGAAGCAGGGAGAAAGAGTTTGAACGGAGAGGAGAGAAGCAGAACTAAGTGTGGTGGTGAGGTGAAGTTTCAACCGATTGGCTCTGGGGTCCTCCAGACACTGATGGAACGCAGCTGTCTCCTAGGTGTGTCTGGGTTGGTGTTGGAGGTGTGGCCTTACAGTGTATGTCAGGTTGCCAACTCCTTCCGTTCTAGCATGCTTCTTTCTTTGTAAAATAACATAAACCCTGGGTACTTGCTGTCCAAATTTATCTTTTTGCAATATTTTAACTAGCAATTAATGAATACATGATTTATTTGTGCCACTTATCTATAGAATTCATCTTCTGGATAACACGAATGAAGGGCTCTTGCTTCATTTCCATATAATGCTTGTCGTCCACAGTTCCAGCAGGCTTTGCTTTGAATACTCAACTCAGTCTATTTTAAGTCAGTTTAAAGTTACCTAAGGAACCATTACTCA
This sequence comes from Petromus typicus, assembly GCA_004026965.1. NCBI lineage: Eukaryota > Metazoa > Chordata > Mammalia > Rodentia > Petromuridae > Petromus > Petromus typicus. The sequence goes on from PVIR01022542.1 coordinate 18,960, forward strand.
TGGTCTACTCAGCAGCAGTGTGACATTGTCCTTCCCACACTACTTCCTTCGAAAGTTGATTATTCGTATCTCAGAAGCTTTCTATGTATTATATGGTAAGAGAAAACAAACAATTGAAGTAGAGCCTGATTATTGTCAACCTGACATTTCATTGACACAAATAATTAAATTATCTACCACTGATCAGTAAATTTGTGAGCAAGACTCTATAGGATAAAACTATGTGGTAGTCAATTTCAGTTATCAATAAAAGTCTGCTTTCTGCACAGAAGTGTCTAGAACTCTTTAGACCAATAATCTACTTAAATTATTTTTTGACTGTTAGCAGATATTATATATTACATATTTCATAGGCTCATATCTTTCAATTTTCCATGCTGCTACACTATCAATTATGCATATTTCCAAGTATTTTTCATGTTATGGTTATAAAATAGGTTACTTCACTAATGTAAACATAAATCTCAAGTGGAACAGGGAGAGCAAGGAGAAGATTGTATAATACACTAGAAAAAATATTCATTTATGATAGAGTGATGATTAACTACTTATGTGGAAGGTTATTCTTGAACTCTGGGTGTTTCAACAAAGTCAAACATATCTGCATAAGGAGAACTGTATTCTATTAGGGAATATTCCACATTGTGATCCTTTCCAAATCCTCACCGTGGTTTTTAAGTCTTTAATTATAATGTAGCTTCGCCACCATTTCTCCCAGACAGACAGGAAGGCGTCATTGTGCCATTTGATAAGACACATCAGGAAGTCCCAACCATCCTGCTTCCTCCGTCAGCCCCCAACAGGCTTTCCGACTACCTTTCTACTGGGGTATTTGATTGAAAGTGATCACTGTTCTTAGTTACTGAGTTCTGCATTTCAACAGCAGGAGGAAGACACCTTGAAATGACTGCAGGCTCTGAAGGGCTAACGAGTTAATAGAACTGACATTAGCAAGTGCATTTCTCCCAGTCATGCAGGATAACTCCAGTGCTTCTGTTACTTCAATGTTTATTGTTTTGATCTGGTCTCTGTTGATTTTAAGATCGTTAATCTAATGAGCATTTCTGAGGTGATGCTTTATGAAGTCTGTGTACTTATCCCTCTTCTGCAGCCAACATTATGCTGATGGACACGGGCTTCTGTGAAAGGTAACAAAGACAGATGCTTTCCCTAAATGTATTCCACCACAGTCCTATTCTCCCATCGGAACGAGCGCATTTTAAATAACATCTGCCTTTTCCTAGGACCTAACACAAAATGAAACTTGCTACTGGGGTTAGGAAAGAGCAAAACAAGGGTGCTACAGTGATGCACTCATCCTCAGAGAAATCAGAGAGGGCAGAAAACAGAGAAGGAGGGAAGGAGAAGTAGGGAGCCTTGTGGAGCGAGGCTGTGGATTTCTGCAGATTCCATGAAGGAAATGTGGACTTGGCTCCCAGGTTTCCTCTTCGTGGAACTCTGGCTTGGCAGACATGGTGAACAGCTGGAATTCCCTGTGGTTTGGGCGATCTTTTGGGTCTGTGTACAGGGTGTTGGTTGATTCAGATATTTTGGATTGGGATTATGCTTTCCCACATTGAGGGTAAAGTGGGGAGATTAGATAGACACAATTTTAAGTGAGTGAGAAAATGAAAAAACGTTTCAGTAAGTTTTGAAGTAACAATTGGAAAGGAGAAGAGGACATGAATTAAACCTACTGTGCTTCTCATCTCGTCCACGGGATCTCCTTTTTCATATTAAGATGGAGCCCACGAGAATGGAAGCTCATAACCTGTGCTCAGCTGAACTACGGGAAGCACTGAGCACCAGCTTAGTGTCACATCTGCTACTTTGCCCTGGGAAACACTGAAATCATGACAATTAGTTAAAACAAATGTGCAGCACCCACAAGCAACTCTCCCAGATTGATTTGTATATGAAAATGCCAACTTACTGATTTGTATCAGGAATCGTCCTGCTATAAAGACAAACACTAGTGTCCAGTGGTCAGTGGCTCTTGTTTTAGGAACTGAGGTAATAGAAAAACTGAATTAATTCTGAAACATCTACTCAATATATGTAATCCTAAGAGACTCTTTTTTACTCCAGATGGCAAAAAGCTATGCTTTCTATAGTGGAGTATCAATATATGGCAAGATCACAAGATAAATAGGATATATTGGTTTGCAGTGTCAATTTTACAAGATTTTATTTTATAAATCAGGAAATGTTGATGTATATTTCTATCAAAACCATATTTATATTACAGGATATACAGAGATATGTAAAAGGCAAGAAGCCTTTTTGTAAAAAAAAATACCAGAAAACTTTTTGTAGTACATGTTTGCAGTAATGATTTCGTCCCTCCTGGGCAGTTGGTACACGTGTGACACTTCTCCATTCCTTGTCTCCATCTTCTTCTTCCTCTCCCTTGCCACTCCCTCTATCACTTGATCTGTATCCCCTCTGCTTTCTATTTTTTTTTTTTACCATTTTTTCCGTTTATGTTTTTAGTTTCCCTTGACAGAATATAAAACAAGATTTCCTTTTCCTTTTGTGGGAGGGGTCGCTACCAGGCAGAGAGGTGCTGATCAGGCAGGCCTGTGCAGCCGGGGCCGTTCTGTCTCCTTGTCCACGTGAGATGGACGATGCGCACAATGGCTGCGGGTGGAGCCAGTGCCCCTGCATGATGATGCAGCCCTACGGGGAGGGCGCTTGGCACCAGGGCCTGTCAGTGCGTCGCAGGGCTGGACCTCTGCTAGCTGGTGTCTGCTTGTACTTACTCTCCTCCGTATGCTGGCACAACACTTCTAAATTTCTGGCTTACTTTACCCTGATTACACTCGGTTGACTGCCTCCTGATGGTACAGAAAGGTGCTTGAATCTTCTGAGTTACTTGTTTGTAAATGCAGTGCATGTTGAGACACTTTACGAATGGACTCCTGGTGCCATCCCTCTTACGTGGATTTCGATAAAATGAGATGGATCATTTTAACCAAGCATTCTGTGTTTTCCATACCTTTGTTTTACTTGTGTTTTGACCTAGAGTTTTAAATTACATTGTTGTTTCTCAGTTTATCTTTATCTTTTTCAATAACATACTTTTTGAGTATGTTCTTACTTTTAACATATTTAAATAGAAGGAAAATCCCCCATAGAAGAGCTGAATACGTTGGTCTGTATGAGGCACTATTTAGATGAAAAAATATTATTTTTTAACTTCATGAAGTCAAATATAAGATTATCAAAATTCATAGTAAATGGGTAGTAGGAGTGTGTTTAGATAGTACTGTTGTTTTTCCAGGCTTTTAAAGACATTTTGTGCATTAAATTATGCCTAAAATAGTTGTATGAAGGAGTGTAGGGAGAAACAGTGTGTGTGAGATAGAGAGAGAGAGAGAGAGAGAGAGAGAGAGAGAGAGAGGGGAGGCAGGGATGGAAAGAATTTCATGTGGGCAATGGTGCCTCCTTGTACTGAAAGCGTTTTAGTTCCTGTCTCAAGTCAACCTCCCCACAGTTCACCTTTTCTCCCTCCATTTTTATAGTTCTCACTGTTTTAAAGCCCAAATAGGGAGCTGTTTGTGGGCATTTTCCATCATTCTCACTGCAGTGTGAGTTCCAAGGGGCCAGAGGCTTCCATTTTCTAGTTGACTGTGCCGTTGTTACTAGAACAGTAACTGTTAACTCTCTGAGTATGTTTTACACTCAGCCAGTCCTGGCATTCGGAGCTGAACAAGTCTTCTGGTGCTGGGCACTGTCCTGAGCACCATAGGGTGACAAGCAGGACTCCTGGCCTCTGTCCTCCAGGTGGCTAGTGTTCCACTCTGAGATGTAGTGGACAAAAATTGCCTCCAGGCACTGCCACAGGGCATTGGAGGGAGAATGTCCTGATTAAGATCCACTGGCTTAATAACATCTAAGTAATGTGGATCTATGTCCATTATCCTTCCCTTTTTAGACATGTGAAAACTACAGCAAAGGAGTTCGTGTCAGTAATGAAGCAAATTTAAAGATAAACAGTCCCCTTTTACAGAGTCAGAGGTGCCACATGGCAGGGGCCACTAAACCAAGCGAAGCCACTTGTGCAGAGAAGACCAGTCTGCGAGAGCTCTGTAGAATGTTAGCATCCTGCAAGTATCGCAGCTGCCTCTTCTTCCGACCCTAAGTTAATACTGCAACTAGGAACGAGATTAGTTGGAAATATTTTGATTCTGCAATTTAATGTAATTTTAAAAATTGAGCTCTTATAAATATTAGTCTCCAACCCATCCTCTCTTGGCTGTGCAGAGCTAACTGGCTGAAAATCAGCAAATCTCTAAGAGGTCTTTTTGAGCAATACCATTAGCTCAAAGTACATGGGCTTCCTTCCCACTTGCTAAGTACTTGGAAAACATTTTATTAAATTAATAAGAGGTCAATCTGTATAATTGCAAATAAACTGATGGTCTAATAAAATTGTGCATATTAACAAAAGACAATTATATGACTCAAAGATGAGAAAACAGCATTTATAAAACTTATTAAGTAGTGCTTATTATAATTACATTATGGTAGTAAAAGGGTATAATACAGTTATATGTCTGTCAGGGAAATAGTGATTTGTAGTTTGAACCCACATCTATTTCTTGTAAAACCAAACTTTTATCACTTTGCGAAGATACACATTCACAAAAATCTCTAACATCTTGTAGTTGCACTTTGTTGAACTTCCAGATTGTTTCTTTCAGTCTCACCAGGATACTCTCAGCATATTAGATAACTTAGCAGTTAAAATATCAAACAGATATAATTCCATTTTCCATAGTCAGTTAAAGTTCAAACCAAACAAACATCTTACACATTGTGCCTCAAGATATTCACTCAGTTGGGGAATAGGTAATTCCATCCAGGAACCTAAGTGAGTATATTAATTTATAGTTGATTTAAAATTTTTATCTGGAATAAAACAGTTCTTCTCTTTTCTCATTTATTCTTTTCCTTTACTCTTAGGGAAAAATTATTAATTTATGCTTAATTCACTGACTCATTAATTCATCCATTCATATGTTTTTTAATGTCAAGAAATACATTAATTTCAATAGCCTTTTAGGTAGAGCGAAGGCTAGATATTTGTAAGTTACCCAGGGGTTGAAGAATTTAGTTATTATCTTGGAATTTATCACTAGGAAACATTAGGCTGTCGCAACACTCGACACTGTAAAACTTAAAAGGTAAATTTAATTTTCTACTCTCCCAATCTGTGAAAACACAATTATAGCTCTCTTATGTACATGTTGTCAAGAGGTATTTGGAGATAGTAGTTAAAAAAATAGTAAAAATAATAGACTGTAATTTCAGCCTTAAGGCATTTTTGTTCAAGTTGTGATCATTAATCTATTATTTAATGTTTACAATATATGTCACAAAATGAAATTACAATGTGAGAAACACTACAAAAATGATGCGTAGAGTGGCTGCTTTATGTTGTGATGAGAATACAACCTCCAGGGCCTGATACTTTTCAGTATTCCTAGGAGGTTCTTGTCCAGACAGCTCACTCCAGTTAGATGAAGGTAGACACAAGTGTCCTTATTGCTAGGTCTCAACTTCCTTGTTTATTTTTTGCTACTTTTGTCCGCATATGATACTCCTATTGTATCAGTTTAACCCAACTTAGATTTTAAAGAACATTCTTCCCAGAATGGGTTCAACTATTAATCATTTTTATGGTTTGTAGGTTTTTTTCTTTCAACTTTTCAAAATGCCTTTTCAACAGAATTTTCTACTATACCAAAATTTCAAAAGTAATCGCAATACCTTATTGAGTATGTTGTCACTTCATTTCGTGTGGTTATCAGTTTCCATAATACTTAGTCAAGTAGAAAAACAGACATCTTTGGTATTTTTTGAGATCATAAAAATGTATTTTCATGTACATTAAGAGAATCATATCCTCCACAGGAAAAAGGATGGAAATGGAAATCATCATGTCTCAGAAAGCTTTCTCTGATTTGAGCAATGCAAGAATAGATACAGGAGTGAGGGCTGGAAGCTGGAAGGAGGACGTTTGAGCCTAGTGAGGGGAACAGGAAGGAGAGAGGTAGCAAGACCGCAGGAGCGACAAGGCCGAAAATAACCAAAAAGCGTTATTGTTACATGTGGACACGCCAAAACAAACCCACTTATTCTGTTTCACTAATGTACACTAACAAAACAGCTTTAGCCATCAGAAAGGAGCCATTTCAACATGTTTCTGAAATTTTGCTAAAACCATTAATAAACTTTCATTTGGATATGAACACAGCCTGTACAGATAATCCAGCACACTTTTACAGAAAGATCACATTCCTACACTGAACCAAATGAATCCTTGGATGTATGTGAAATTCAGCACATTGTATTATATTAGATTTCTATGATAGTCTTGTGACCAAGAAGAAAAATATGAATGTGAGCCAAGGGTGGTTTAGCTGAATTAGTCATTGGTTTGATGAAAATCAAAGAATGCTTAAGAATGGATTTTTAGTATAATAGAGTACAATGTTCTCAGTATCATCAATTATTTGGTTTTTGATTTTACATAAAGAATGTATTTTCCTGTACTATCCATCAACATTGATTTCATTTTCACATTTATAAAGTATTTTGCAGTTGTTAAAATCATGTATAAATAATACAATTATAAAATATATTGTGTATAGGTATGTTAAGCATGCTTGCAGGAGAATTTCTTAGGAAGGGTTGTTAGGATATTAGTTTCCGTAATAAAGATGGCACATTGCTTTCTTTAATTAGACATAATAAAATAGTTTTTAGCAACAGAGGTGCAACATTAAGGAATGAGATATTGTCTTCCAAATTCTAGTTAGTATAATAGTAAGTTATGATTTCCTGAAGCAACATGATTTTAAAAAATTTTAAGATACATTGATGTTACTATTAAATCAATGGAAGATTACTATTATATATATTATTAATATATATAAAATTACTATTAGATTATTTTATGTCACAGTGAAGCTTTTTTTTTGAATTTTTAAAAATATTTATTGGTACATTAAATATACACATCATGATTGCACTCCATAATGGGGATTTGTACCAGTATAAGACACAACTTAATTCTCATTTTTTCCCATAGCCCTACCCACCCTACCACCCCCCATATACATAAAATTTGTTTCCTTACTTTTTTGTTACAATCTCAACATTGTCCCCGTTCACCTTATTTTACATTGAGCATTTTCTATTTCACAATATATAACATACAATGCTAGGACTCATTTACATCTTCATTTTCTCATACCAGAGAAAAGATGCGATATGTACCTATTTGTGCCCTATTTATTTCACTTATGAGGATATCCTCAAGGTATGTCCATTTAAGAAGAAATGATTCAAACTTATCATTTTTTATGGCAGAGTAGTACTCCATTCTGTAGAAGAACCACAGCTTTTTTATCCAGTCTCCAGTTGATGGACACTTGGGTTGTTTTCCAGATGTAGCAGTCACAAACTGGGCTGCTATAAACATGGGTGCACATATGTCACTCTGATATGAGTCTTTTAATTCTTTTGTGTTACAGTGAAGCTTTGGTTTTAACTTCCAGTATTCTGGGTAAATGACACTACTTACCAATATTTTTACATTTATATGTTCTCTGTTTTTCTCAGTTGTTTTATGTCACTTTATGTCATGTGTTCAGGCTCAGATGAGGTTTCACGAATCTCTCAAATGAAAAGAAAATTTCAGTGCAAAAATTTTTAGTTCACATTGCTTTTAAAAAATCACTTCAAATTGCACAAAAGACTTCTCTATTGAGTTCTGGAAATTGTTACAGTAAGAGAAAAATATTTTCCAGAAAATTTTTATTCACTTTTGTGCTTTAGAATTACCACTATTTACTGAACAATTGCTCTATTCTTTTTAATAGTTCAAACCAGAGAACCAATAGGAGACACAGAAAATTTTACTCTTCCCTAATTTGTCTGTAATTCAGGAATCCCACTATGTATTCTCTCAGGTCTAGATCAGTAATATTTCTTCCTATAAGTAGGAGGACTGTTATATTTTTCCTTCAGAGTACAAATTATTCCTGTGACACTCTTCCCATGACAGCACGACATATCTGACCTCTTTCCCCTGCATTACTCAATCATTTGTGCTTTTCCTTTGAATTCTGGAAAAGAATGTATTTGTCATGTATAGATTTAATTGTTTGCAGAGTCCTTTCTTTTTACGTCTTGATCATGTTAGAAATTTTAAGGTTAGATTTTTAATTCCCATTTTAAAATTGTTTGAAGTTTATATATATATTTTAAACTATGTTATCTTGTATTTTCCTCTGAATCTCTTATCCCCTACTGGATTTCTGCTTTGATTTAAGAGATATGAAGTTTTTCCATACTGCCTAGAGACAATTCAAAGTAAAGTTTTGTCTCTTGTCTTGCTTGTAAGGCATTGGCTGAGTCCCCAAGACAATAGATTTTTCTCCTTGTGCTAAAATATGTGCTTTTTAAAAACTGTTGAACAGGTTAAAATTGTTTCTCTTAATTCATAATTAAGCTGTGGGTTGCATAATTCTTTACCTTGGGCTCACTGCCTATTGGTTGATCAGTAATTGGATCCATGGACATGTTGCTAGGTGAATCTTTCCCCTTGGTGGGATGCAGGAGCTGCAGAATAGCCCTTGTCAGTTGTGATGGTCGCTGATCATGCTCACACTGTCTCTATGAAGCGGTCTACACAGCTCACGACACAGTGGGCACGTGACCCACAGCCTGTCTCAGAAAGTGCATGCATCCGACCTTCAAACTGGTAGGGAAATTGATTTTCTTCTGATGAAAGGTATCATAGATTTAGATTATGAGTAAGAAATCAATAACAAGACAGAGCCACCGTGTTTGTAATTTTAAACCAAAGAAAATCGGGCAAGAGGAGCAAGGAGATTTCCTTCTTCAGTTCAGGTGGCTCAAATGGAAATGATAACACAAGAACAATTTCTAAATTATTGAATTCTACACTGTTTGTAGCGAATGGAAATCCCAGAGACTCGGACAGCAGATCGGGGCTCAGTGCTGGCTTTTTAGTGCTGATTTTCAGGAGCGTCGCTGAGATAGTTTCTTGGCATTTTGGAAGATATTTAAGATTTTATCATGAGGTAAGCAGAAGGCACTTTAAATCAAAATTTTCCTTA
>PVIR01022543.1:0-13125 GCA_004026965.1 Petromus typicus
TATGTGTGTGTATGTGTGCGTGTGTGTATATATATATATGTGTGCGTGCGTGTGTGTATGTATATATATGTGTGCGTGAGTGTGTGTGCGTGTGTGTGTGTGTGTGTGTGTGTGTGTGTGTACGTATGTACAGTGGGATCGCACTTTTCGTGTTCCGCCTGGGCAAACCTCCGGCTGCCCCAGGCTCCTGCGCCCACCGGCTGGACCCCTGCGTGGCTCTCAGTCCGAGGAGAGTCGCCGGACAGGATACCCTGCTTTTCCCGCCTTCCAGTGGAGATTCACAGCCACGCCGCCCGCTTGCCACTGCCTGGCAATTTGTGTGTCTTCTCGCAGATGTAGAATTGTGACCTTATTTTCCCATGAATTGCGCGCTTTGGTTTTAAACAAAGAGGAAGGAGGGAGCAATAATTAGTTGGAGAATTCTGGACTGATTAACACTGTGGACCCGCCTACATTTTTTGAGTATTTTAAGTGAGGAAAGATGGGATGATGTTAATGGCTAATTTCAGTTATAAAGGGATTGGAATTCAATTACGAATCCCCACACTTGCTTTTTCTTCTCTCTGTTGTAACAATTTTCTTAACTTCCACTCCATCTGGCAGGGGTGACAGTGGAGTGTGAAGTAATTTGTTAGTATCCACAGTAAACAAAAGCTGAGGGTGGAATGTTTACATTATTGCCTAAAGTTATTGACTTTTTAGCCAAATTATCTGTATCATAATTCTCAGTGCTGTGGATGATCACAGGATGTCTCGCAGTTTGTTAGTTGCTTTTATTCAGCCCCACTTACATTATTCTAAGTCTGTAAATATCCAGCCAGTGTTTTGTAGACCTTTTGCTAGTGATTAACAGGAGAAAAAATCTTATATTGTCATGCAAGTACACAGAGACATGCTATGTAACTACATGCAGTGTACTGTGACACTATTATATTTAAACAAATGTGGACCACAACTTACTAGTGAACTGTTACTCACAATTTGAAAGGCACTGCCCCTAGATCTCTGGTTTTCAAACTTGTATGAACGTTATTAATTCATGAAAAATACCGATTGCTTTGACTTACTCCAGGAATCGGTTCTGGAGTGGAGGGGTGGGTGTCTGTGGCAGGACTCAGAAAGGTGTATCATAGCCAGCAAGTGCTTTGTACAGTGACACTGCATGAGTGTTCAATAAATATTAGTTTTGTTCTGGGGAAACATGTATTAGTTATCTTTAGGGATGAAATGCCTTCAGGGTTTGACCTGCCCCTAAAAGCAAATGCTTCCTCATGTTTAGGACGCATGCAAGTAGGGGATGGGTTCAGGATCTAAGATGAATGTTTAAGTGCTTGTCTTTTATAGAGAATGCCCTGAGTACAGAAAGTTAGAGGTTAAAGAACAGGCGGATTTGAGAGGTCAGTGACTTGCTCAGGCTCATGCTATCAGTGAGTGAATCTCAGAGAGTAGAACTCATTTGCTGGAATGGAATGTCCTTGTTCATTCTGCTTTGACAGTAGATCAGATCTAGAGGCCAGGAAGACTTTCCTTGACTTGTCTAACCTGGAACAAAATAACTGAATTTACTAGTTGTTTTTAAAGTAGTGAGATCTAAAAGATTAAAATACATTCAAAGTTTTGTATTTTTTTACAAAGTATATGACTGTAAAAAAGGGCTTTAAAAATCTAAACCTTTTATAATACATGGAGAAACTCTTAAAACACCAGTTAAATAATTTATTAAACCAGAATTGAAAAAAAACAAAAATAAAAAAATTTACCCAATTCCCTACCCCTATAATTGACTGTGTAGGTCCCTTCCTGTCTTTATCCATATGATTATCACCTTTGTTTATACAAGCTTTTTGTTGTCATTCTTTTTGCTTAATACTGTTCTAGGAATTTTCTGTTTTATAATCTTTATAGTTTGCGTTAATATGGGCCCAGTTTTTGACAGAATAGGTTGGTTAACATTTACTTCACCTAACTAAAGCAGTAACAGACTTATTTTTAGTTATTCCATATTATAGAAAAATAATACTGTAAATGTCTTATTTACTTAAAATTATTTATACAACTTTTGTCTTCCACTTCACTGGGATTTTGTAAAAGATTTCTTCACTGACAATTTAACAATGGCTAAAATTTTGCCAAATTTTCTTTAGATGCTAGTTTTTTGAGACATAGAGATTGAACCCAGGACTTCATGTATGCTAAACATGGGCTCTAACCAGTGAACCACCTTACCTTGGCTCTTAAGGTTTTTAAACGAACTAAAGTGCAATAGATACCTCCTTATACCTCTTCCCATTTCAATTCTTTCCCACCTCAGAGATAATTAATTCACTGAAGTGTGGCCATAAATTATTTGTAATATATTTTTGACGTATCTTCCACATTTACCTAAGTAGTGCACTGTACTTATTTTCTGAAACATTTTATAGTCAGTATTTTTGAAATTTTAAAAATATAGGTGGGTTTTTCCCTTTATTGAGTTTATTTTAGTTATGCATTATGACATTCATCATTGAGAATTTGTACCTGTACACAATGTATCTTGATTTCCAGTTTTCCCATTCCTCTGCCAACCCTACCATGCCACACCCCACTATATACATAAGCTGTGTGTCTGGTTTTTTAAAATTTTTACCATCAAATTTTTCCTTTCCCTTCTTTGCTTTCCTCCGCCCCCTCCTGTTTCCCTTTTCCCTTTAAACATTTTCTTCCTATTTCACAGTACCTATCATATATTCTGGACCTCATTTACACCTTCAGTTTCTCATGCAAATGGTTATTTTTAATTGTTGTGTAGTATTCCCTTATATGATTGTGTCAGTTTTAAAATCATTTCTCTATCATGTTGAAAGCATAGATTGTATAAGAGATACATCCAGTCATATAAATCATGTAAATATTTTATGATTCCAACTATATGAGGTACCTAGAAATGGGAAATTCATAAAGACAGAAAGTAGAGGGATTACCAAGAACTGAGAGAAAGGAGACTGGGATGTTAGTGTTCAAGGGTACACAGTTTCTGTTTGGGATGATGAAAAAATTTTGTGAATAGGTAATGGTGACAGTTGAACAACATTGTGGATGTATTTAATGCCAAAAAAATTTACACTTAACATTAAAATGATAAAGTTTGTTTTTTATATTTTGCCACAATAAAAAGACAAATACAAAGAAGAAATGTGCTTATTTTTCAGAAGCACATACCAAAGTGACTTATATTTTGAAAGGCAAGGCCCTAAAAAAATAAAGAAATATTACTTGGAAAAAGACTATATTAACCAGATCTGTTTTGCTTTGTAAAATAATAGTTTCTGAGATCTTTAAGTAACAACGTGGCTTAACTGAACATGTGTAAAGGCTGTCATGCATACCTTCTGTAAGACTTGTCCAGGTTTTAAAAATTTATTTATTTACTTATTTTTATTGTACTTCATCAGAATTTGGGGCACAAATCCTCTAAATATGCGTAGGCCTTTGAAGCTATCTTTTGTACTTGTATACCTTTCCCCCTTTAATGTTTTAATTCCCTTCCCAGTTTTCCAACCCTTATTATCTCTGTTCTTTCCTTCTTGCCATGGTTTAGATCTGAAATGACTCCCAAAAGTTGGCTTTAAGGATGTGATTGGAATGTTATATTCATCAATGTATTAATCAATGAGCGAGTTCTTAGCTGAGTGTGCTCCTAGGACATGCAGTGTGATTGGAGGAGGTCTGCCAGTGGAGATGCACCTTTGGAGGGTGTATCTTTCTCTCTGGCTCCTCTTTTCTCCCTCTGCTTTCCAGCTTCCATGGGTTGAGCAGCTTTCTTCCACTGTGCCATTTCTGCCTTGAAGTCAGCTGGCCGGACTAAGCCATGAGCCATAATACGTTTCTTTTCCTTTAAGTTGTTGATGTGGGTGTCGGGTATTTTGTCCCAGTGACAGAAAAGTGATTTATGTAGTCTTCCATGTGTTCTGCCCTCTCCCTGTGCAGGGCCTCTCCATCCCCTTCCAGAGTACACCTTCCACCCTGCCTTTCCCTGAGTTCAGCACCTCCAAGATTCTCTCTTCTTCTGCCCTCCAACCCTTGGGTCTCATTCTTGTTTTTCATTTTGAAATTTTCTAACTGCTGGCATCTTTCCCTAAATCTGCTCTATAGAAATCTACAGTTTTCTGAAATATCACATTTACTTTGTGATGTTGGGGATTGAACTCAGGGCTTAGACATACTAGGCAAACGCTACCTCTGAGCTATAGTGCAGCCCCACATTTGTAATATTTGGAAAACTGACTTTAGCTTGGGAATTTAAAAAACATTTTATCATTCTTAAAATCAGATTCTGGCCTTAAAGCTTTGAGAAGTTGCAGTATGAGGGTGATTCAATGTGAAAGAGAATTAATACATTATTACTGCTTTAGGTGTTTAATATTGAATTCAAAATGGTATACTGTTTCCAGAAACTATGTTTTATTTTGGCATCAAATAAAATAATCACCAAGGGCCGGGGATATAGCTCAGTGGTTCCGGAGCCTGTCTTGCAAGCACAAGGACCTGGGTTCAATCCCCAGTAGCCATATACAATACTGGGCGTGGAGACTCACACCTGGCAGCAACCAGTACCACATACCACAGTGCCGGGCGTGGTGGTTCACGCCTGTAATGGAAGCACTAGGGAGGCAGAGGCAGGAAAATTGCTGTGATATGAGTTTGAGGCTGAGCTCAGGGCCAACCCGAACTACAAAGTGATACCCTGTCTCAAAAAAACCTAAAAAAAACCTTAAAAAAATTAACACAAATAAAATAATCACCATTATAAGTTTGATTTTTTTTGTGTATTTCCTCCAAAACCTCTGTGCACAATTGGATGCATAAGTTTAAGTATCACATTGATTCTCTTGTGTGAGAAGCCCAAAAGGTAAATAAGAGACATACCGATGGCCAGATGTTAGGGAGTAGGAAGAATATATTCAAGTGGGAAAGGGAACAAGGCAGAGGGAGAAGGAAGGCGAAGCAGGGAAAAGGAAAACAAAGAATGGAAAGAAAAAATGGAAACAAAACTTGTGTAAATGAGGAGAGGAAGAAGAGTTGAAGGGAAGGAAGGGAAATGGGAAAATAAGTAAGATACATTATGTACCAGTGTAAATAAATAAGATATATTATGTACAGGTGTAAATAAATAAGATATATTATGTACAGATGTAAATTCCCTATGATGAATGTGATCAATATGTATGACAAATATGTACTATTAAAAAATAAAGTTAAAAAAAAAATCCCTGTGCACATTTCATATCTCTTTATCCATTTCGCTCTGGTGACTCATTTTGAATAAAACATCAGTAACTCGGTTTTTACTTTTTGAATTGGCATCTGTAATTATTAGCAGCAAATAATGTCTTTACTGTGCTTTGAGGCTTAGATTTTTCTTACTTTATTCACTACTTTTTCTGACAGGCTTTGTATCTTGTGGATTTCTTCAGCGAATTTGTACATTTCTTTTGTTTCTCTTTCTACCTCTCTAATCAATGATATGCTAAAGAATCGTATGCATTGTCAGAAGCTGTTATTTATAAGAATGATTTTATAAAATGACTAACCACATTTTGTAGCTTTTCAAGCTAGATTTCTTAGTCATGAGGCTCTTGAGAAGGTAGAGTATATTTGTGTAATTTGATGGTCTTCGAGTAACAAGGAATTTTAGAGAAAGTATTATTCCTAAGGAAGAAGAGTCTATTTGCTTCCAATAAATGAGGAATGCGGAATACTTTTTAATAAATTGTATGACTGAGCCTCTATGCTAATGACTACCTCTTGAAAGTCATTTCTGAAAGAAATGTTAGAAAATGGTAGAAATAATCCCAAAATATCCTTTATACTTTTTGAGACAGAAGTTCCTACACATTTAGGCTGAAATGGCTGGTAGTACGTACCTAGGCTTGAACTCATCTTGTGTCTTGCCGTTTGAGGCATGGAAGATAATGTGCTGCTTAAGATAATAGTGAAATAAGACTATATTATCCAATTCTTTCACTTACTAGTAGCTTGACCTTAGGAAAGTTATTTAGTATCTCAACATCCTTGGTTTCCTCTGCTATAGAATGGAGATCAAAATCCCTTTCTGATTTGTTATTGGACCGTTAAAAATAAGGGATTTTAGATGTAGTAGCTACCTGTACTTCTTTGAATTACATAAGAAATTTAAAGACTTGAGTAGTAAAATGATATGTCCTGAAATATCCTACTATCATTTATTGATCTTAGATCAAGGTTCCTACTGCCCAGGATACTCCCAGGATCAATAAATGACAGTCAGTAGTAGATAATGCAAATAATTGGAATGGTGATAAAAGAGATAGATGTGAAGTGTTTTCTCTGGAACTGTTATTTGAGATCCAATTTATGTTCACTCTCTAGGCCACATGAGAGTGCACAGTAATTATCGTTGATTTGCTGATCCTTCTCTGACAGGGAGGATGAACCTAGTATTATATTTGGGAAAGCTTTCCTGTAACACTTTATATTATATTAAATTAGACAATGTAGCATGTGTGGAAAGTCTGTAGTGAACTTTTTCTTTCAATGCTGGGGATTTAGCACAGATTTCTGTGTGTGGTAAGCAGGCCTCTGTCTCTGAGCCATATCCCCAGCTCCAAGTGAACTTATTTTTTAAAAAGATATTTTTAGCTACCTAGTGGGACTGTTAGAATTTTAAGGGTAGGGAAACTGAGGTATCATGCATTTAAGAGATTAGAACAGTCTGCTAAGCATCAGCATTCACTCAATATTTTTTTTCCTCTCCAGTCATTTAATTTAATTGTGTTAAGTTCCTTTACACTGGACCAGTAGGCAGTAGATAGAATATACAAGTAAATAGAATATGTAGCTTCCAAACCTAGGAAAAATTAAAGGAATAAAGAAAATTCCATGCGTCAAAGTATACTTTAAAAGATAAAAAGATAGAGCGTGGCCAATGAAAAACACAAAAATGGAAGAAGTCTAATTGTGTCAGTTATAATACACATAAATAAGTACTCATTAACAAACTGTCCGATTGCATTTGTCTTTCCCATTTTGTAAAGCTATTTTGAACCTTTTTTATTTCTAATACTGACATTCATTTCTTTTCTTTTATTTATTTATATTTGGTGGTACCAGGGACTGAACTAGTACTCTTTTTTTTTTTTTTTTTTTTTTTTTTTTTTTTTTTTGAGACAGGGTCTCGCTTTGTGGTTCAGGCTGGCCCTGAGCTCAGCCTCAAACTCACAACACAATCCTCCTGCCTCTGCCTCCCAAGTGCTGGGATTACAGGCGTGAGCCACCACGCCCGGCACTGTGGTATGTGGTACTGGTTGCTGCTGGGCGTGAGTCTCCACACCCAGTATTGTTATGTGGTTACCGGGGATCGAACCCAGGCCCTTGCGCTTGCAAGACAAGCGCCGGAACCACTGAGCTAACTCCCCGGCCCTGAACTAGTACTCTTGTGCTTCTGAGGTAGGCGCAGTACCATTTGAGCTAAATCCCTGGCCCCTGACATCCATTTCTTGGTTTCTTCTTGGTTCATTTTCAGATTTACCCAGTCGTTTTGTGGGTACTATTTCTTTCTTGAGCTCTTGGACCATATGAAACATATATTTAATGGGCCCTTCAGATTGCTACATTATCTCTGATTCCTGGGAAGAGTGTCCTATCATTTCTGATGTCTAAAGATGACTTATTTAGGTGCTTTGTAATTCTTGTCTACAAAAGATGCTTGAATTCTGATGTGGTCTCCTTTCAGTTCATATGAGCTACTGAAAGTACTAACTGGATTGTAGACACATATCATCTTGATATTAGGCTGCTTGCTAAGTAAACATTTCTCTCTAGAGACATCTTTCTCTACTGATCATTGTAATGACCTCGAGGAAACAGTTTTCTCTCTTGCATCTCAGAATTTGAAAGGAGACATTCACTTAATGCCTCCTAGGTAAAGCTAGTTGGATGCATGTCTTTTGGTAGCACGGACTGGCCTCGGGGTAGCTGGAATATTTCCTCTGGAATTGTTCCATATCCTATTGTAGTTACCTAATAAATTATAATTGAGTGCTAAACAGTCTTTCTTAGGAAGAATAACTTAAATATTGAAGCATTTTTCATGGATCATGAAACACATTAAACAATTTCAAGAAATTTTATTAAGGAGATGCTTCTTGTTTGACTTTATGGCTCTGTGACTAATAGAAAAGCATATGTTATTTAATAAAGCCTGCCAAACTAGAAGAAAGAGGACATATAAGTTCTATCATCTCTACTGAAAACAAAAAAATTTCAAGTACTCTTTCACCATCAAAACATTTTAAAACTTTTTTCCTTGAAAGTGAGTCACTCTGTACCTTTATCTATGGATCAGCACTCAGGGAGCTCTGCGCAAGTATTCCTATATTACCGTCTGCGCATCTGTCTTTCTATATTGAGATGAAGTAACCGCCAAAGCAAAATCTTGCAAATCGTTCATATTTAAAGCTAAATTTGACAGGAGCTATGTGATCTAGCTACCATTTCACATGTCAAAGAACCGCTATGTTGTTTCCCATTTTTCTATTTAGAACAAATGCATCAAAATGAAATCTGGGAAACAGTACTTATAAACAACCTTCTGTGTTTATAAAGACTTCGGGGCTTGGTACGAGCACCCTTACCCATGCTGTAATCAGAAGTGCTTTATCACCTCAACTGACAGCATCTGTTTCTTTTGCTTTTAGCTCTGCTGCCACTTCTGTTGTTCAGTCTGCCTTATCTATTATCTTCCCTTTTATTGGTGGAAGCATATCTTGGACTGGGAGCACCAGTTTCCATATCATCTCCTTGGAGAATGCAGCTCAGTCAGCAGCATCTGCAGGATCACCCTTCACTCCTATTACTCAGACTTGTAGTGGGAAAATAGCTGCATAGCCAGTTCTTCCTTTGAAGAAGGACATGGACAATCCTTGTGCAAGGCTGGAACTTCAGCCTCAGTGGAGAAGCACAATATTCAAGGTTGATTTTGAGATTTTTATTTGACAGACTAAAATCCAAACATCACTTCTCTTCTTGGAGGTTAGCATTATCGATGAATGTGGGGTCATTATATCACTAAATACAACCTACTTCTTTCAGTTTGTAGCTTTATGTTTAGAACCAAGCTGTGTTTGTTTTAGAAAAAGTTATGTTTTCTGAGACAAACTGATATATAATAATGGAGCTATGTTGAATTGTTTTTAAAATTGTTTAATATTTGTATCTAACGTGTATTTTTTGTTAAGAATCTATTGTGGTTATTTTCCCTTTTGAAAAAATAAAACTTCTGAAGTAAAATCTATCAGAAAGTTAAAAAAAGCACAGAAATGAGTATCTTTAGAATAGTATAAAATTTTAGAGATTGTAATAATACAATTAGAAGAAATGGTTGGAGAATACTTTGGCTGTAGTGACATCTTACGTGTTACATGTGGGTTGTCAGTTTCTAAATAATTAGGGTTAAAGAAAATACTTTTAGTCTGTATTAAACATTATTGAGAACACATTCATTACCTTGCTAAATCAAAATACAGTTTATAAAGAGTTCTGATTTATAAAGAGTTCTGGTTTATAAAGACTTTTGGCTTATAAGCCATATAATCTTGTTTTTATTATAGATGCTTCAGACACTTTAGAACTTGGTAATTACACTGAGTGAGATGTTAATGAATTTTACTTTATAGTACATTTGATTAAATTATATTTTCAGAACTTTGGGGAATAACTAAAAAGGAAAAATACTTTTATAGGTAGTACAGAAATAATTGAACTATAATTTTTTAGTACTACTTATATCAATTTTTATTGGTTGGTGTGGTTTTGTAGGGCAAAAGAGCGAAGAAATATGATATTATCTACTTTAATTTGATGGTAGGAAAGAAAACACGGAAATTATGAAATTAGAACATGTGGTTACTACCTTAAGAACATCATTTTAATTGTGCACAAATGAATTTTTGGTGTTACAAATAATGCGTGTCTGATATTAGAAAACAAATAAGAAATACATATTTGAGTGTTGGCTCTGCCTTTTCCTAGGTCAGTGACCTTGAGCAAGTTACTGCAATAGTTGTAACTCTCAATGCTTAAGTTAATATAGGGAAAATGCTTAGAACCTTGTCTGGTGTGTCTTAGACACTAAATACATGTTAGCTGTTACTTTTTTTTTTTTAATGAAAATACACAGCTACAGTGTTAGCTGTGTTAGATATTATCTATTTTGTTTGTTCTTTAAGCTTTAGTGACTTACAGTGAAAATATTTGTCATCTTTTACATTATTTGATTAGCAGTAGGAATGAATTAAGTTCAAGTTATTTATTAATTAAATTTGTGTGTGAGAGAGTGAGAGAAAAGGGGAGAGAGAAGAAAAAATGAATTTTGTTTTTGTGTTATTTGTTCACTTTTCTAGTATGGTGCTTTATCTTTTCCCCAAGGATGTGCATTTGCAATATTTTAACCTTTTGATTTTTGAATAAGCATTATTTTTCTTAGATTTTTAGAAACAGTTAAAATATTTTAAATTATTCTAAAAAATCTAATCTTAATCTAAAATTAAGAATTTTTAAAAACATAATTGTGAATTCTTTTAATTGTATGCAATAATACAGAAAGATCCCAGGCACCTTTTATTCAGTTTTTCTCAGTGGTAACATCCTGCATAACTAATCAATATCGCTACCAGGATAGATATTGGTACAGTCAGGATATGTATAGAATATCTCTATACTGCAAAAATCCCTCCTTCATTTTGCCCTTTTAGAGTAGTATTCTCTTTTCATTTTTCTTCTTTTAACCTACCAACCATTAACCTATTCTCCATTAGTATGACTACCATTTCAAAATAGTTATATATTTCAATCCCCAGCAATGCATATACACAGTAATTATATACACTAAACTATACAGTGTGTGGTCTTTGAGCGATGACTTTTTTCACTCAGCATAATTTCACTGAGCGTCCCAGATCATTGTGTGCATCAATTCTTTATTTCACTTTATTGCTTCATACTACCCAATGGTGTGGATTTATTGAACTCTTTGTCATTGGTATAGTCCGTTTTGTATTGCTATAACAATATCTCAGACTGGGTAACTTGTGAAGAATTTGTATCTTACAGTTCTGGCGGCTGAGAAGTACAGGAGCTTGCACCTAGGAAAGGCCTTCATTCTGGATTAGCACCTGGCAGGAAGTATCGTGTGGGGGAGGGGTAAAAATAATCTTTTTATCATGAACTCACTGCAGCAAAACTGACATGAATCTGTTCATAAGAGCAGAGTCTGCATGACTAAGTCACGTGTTTTGTTCCCCTCTTAATATGATTGCATTGGGGATTAATTTTTCTCACAGGTGATGTTGAGGGAATACATTCAAACTATAGCACCTGCAGATGGATATTTGCATTGTCTCTACCTTTTGGCTATTAAGAGTAAATCTGATGTAAATATTTGTATACAATTTTTAATTTTTTTAAAAAACTTGTGAATATGTCTTCTTTTCTCTGGGAAAAATACTTAGGAAATCAATGGTTCATATGGTAGCTGCATATTCAGTTTTATAAGAAGCTGCCAAATTCTTACTGAGGTTGACTTTTACATTCTCACTGGCAATATTTGTTTGACCCAGTTTCATGGCATCCCCACAATTATTTATGTTATTATTATTTGTAAATGTTAGCTTCTTATATGTAATATTATATTGTAGTTTTAATTTGCAGTTTTCCTGATAGCTAATCATACTAATGATAATGATATCTTTTCAGATATTATTTCACATCTGTTCATTTTCTTAGTTAAGAAAGCATTCAAAATAATAATGTATGAATCCTTTGCATAGGGATTTGGTTAATGCCAGTGGACGATATGATTTTACATATCCTGCTAGGTGTAGAAGCTCATGCTTGTAATTCCAGCTCTCAGGAGGCAGAGACAAGAGGATTGCCATGAATTCAAGGCTGGCCTAGGCTACATAGTGAGCTCAAGGCTAGCCTGAATTCCAAAGCGAGACCATGTCTCAAAAAACTAAAAAAAAATAATAATAATAAATAAATAAATAAAAATATATATATGATTTATATCCATATTTTAAGTCTGTTATTTAAATGATTTTTTCTAATACTAAATTTTATTTTATTGATCTTTTAAAAATCAACTTTATCATTTATATTTCTATTGTTTTTGTTTTGAACTTAATTGATTTCTGCTTTTTAATTTTTTTCTTCTGCTTCTTTGTGCTTATTTTGCTATTCTCTAAGTTCTCGAGAGCTTAAATTAAGTAAATTTCTTTTCTAATAAAAATCTATATTTTATGCTATAAATTTACCTGCAACTATTGCTTTAACTATACTGCACAAATTTTGATACTATCTACTTTAATTTGATGGTAGAAAAGGAAACAAAGCTTATGTACGTAAGGGATTAGGGAATGGTAGGGATGGCAGCGGAATGGGAAAAATGATCAAGATGTGTCACGTTCTGGTACAAGCTCTCAATGCTGAATGATTATATATATATGTATATATAATTATATGTGCAAATATATGTTCCAATAAAATCAATTAAGAAAGTATCTACTTTAATTTCAATTCAGCTCAGTGTATTTTTCATTTCCTTTGAGATTTCTGTGTTGACCTATTTTAGAAATGTGTGTGTATGGGTTTTTTTTTGAAACAGGGTCTTGCTTTGTGGTTCAGGCTGGTCCTGAGCTCAGCCTCAAACTCTTATCACAGCAATCCTCCTGCCTCTGCCTCCCGAGTGCTGGGATTACAGGCATGAGCCACCACGCCCGGCACTGTGGTATGTGGTACTGGTTGCTGCTGGGCGTGAGTCTCCATGCCCAGTATGGTATGGGTTACCGGGGATCGAACCTGGGTCCTTTCACTTGCAAGATAGGTGCCAGAACCACCGAGCTAACTCCCCAGCCCCAGAAGTGTGTTTAATTTCCAAACATTTGGAAATTTTCTTGATAATGTTTTGTTGCCTATTTCTAGTTTGATTTGATTGCAATTGGAAAACATATTCAGTATCATTGGGATTCTTAAATAATTTTAAATTTATTGAAATTTTATGGCCTTATATGATTGATCTTGTTACTGCTTGTATTACATAGATAATTG